>JABUQX010030215.1:0-15725 GCA_015478945.1 Trachelipus rathkii
ACGACGCAGGCGGGAGAAGTAGAACCGATCAGGCAACCAACCTCTACTCGCCGAGAGAAGAGAGCAGATGAGGAGAGAGAGAGGCAGAGAAGAGAGAGACGGAGAGAGTATTGGAGACGCGACCGTTATAAAGACTGCTGCCCGGAATGACGAGCCGATGCACAGGGAACGATAGAAGAGAGCACGAAGCCGAGTGCCAGGCGTCTGACGCCGAACCAGAAGAGAGAGAGCCGTCGGGTGCAGTGCGCGCCGTGGAGTCGGCCGAGCGCAGTCCAGAAGATCGAGACTCAAGGAGAACGGTCGCAGATCAGACAGTGCCTCATCACCTCACTCAGAACCCGAGGACGCAGAGATCGCGTGGAGTGGCCGATGGAGCCCAAGGAGCGATGGCCAGAGAAAACTGGCGCCCATTCGGTGCGCGATCGTGAGAGGGCTGGAGGCGGAAACTCACATCGTAACGCGGACGACGCACGGGACTGGACGACGAGACACGAGATGACACTACGAACGATGATGAGACGACGTATGCCGCACTGACAGAACGTCGAACAGTATGGATAGCGCCTCTGAGAAGAATGAACGAATAGAGAAGAGAGAAGAGACAGAAAGCGGGCTTCCTCTGTCAGATACTGAAGCTGCGTAGGCGGTCCTGCTGACGTGAAAGAGGCTGGCATGAGCCTGAATAAAGAGCCGGCGAGCCCGCCCCAGCCCTGCAGCTCCGCGAAGAACTCACAGACGGAGAGCCGGAGCGACGACACAGTAGACAACGAGAGAGTGAAAGAACGAGAGACCGAGAGAGGAGACGCGCAGACGAGCAGAGACCTGACGAGAAGAGAGAGAGAGAGAGAGAGAAGGTTACATCTAAAATCTTGAGAAAACGTTTTCCATTTCCATTTCTCTCACTGACAAAGTCTCTAGCGTCAGACCTCTGTAACCCAACGGATCCCAATATCGCAGCTCAACTTCTTTTTAAAAAAAATGACCTTTACCGGTGTCACCTTCTATACATGGAACCATTCCATATTCTCACCCATTCTACATCTGCTTCTTGGCAGATGCTGACATCTCTTTCCCATTCCTCAAGCATGAGAGTTTGTTTTGCTCTTCCAACGAACCAACCAAAGCCCCACATTAGATGACTTGGTTGAACTCAACTACTTCGCATCATGTGAAGTCCTTCTCACCCAGAAATACACTGAAAATTACCTCCCCCCTACCCAAAACCGGTCGTACAACCCAAATCTCTGTTGTAGGCTATTCCATACCACCAGGATTTACTGCTGCTCCTGTCGAGACCCCAGTCTCAGCCATTTCCTCCCCCATCTGACTCCACTATCAACATACCTCATGCCAAATGATTACAATTGTTCTTCAAAAAACATTCATCATGAAGATTTATACATAACCATGCCACCTTCCTTCATTGAATTGTCGTGGCTACTACTATAATTTTGAAGAGCTTGTTCAACTAATAAAGATATGTACACCAATGTGCATATTGTATGTGATATGTATCGCGAACCTCTTCCAACGCGAGAAGTAAATCGCTTCCCTACCCTCTATAGAAAGAGATGATCAATGACTAGGTGAGGTTGCAGATACTCATTCATAAAATCTTCCCTATTTCCACTTTCCCAGTCCCTCTTCAAATAGACTTCATGCAGATGCAGGCAGAATTCAGCTATCACCTGAATCTGACTTGGTGCTTTCGAGTATGGTTACTAGGTCAACTAGTGATCTTATTTAAGCAGCTACCCCTACTCTAGTTGTTATACTAGGAGACTTCACCCTTCGCCACCCCTTATGGGGCGACTTTTTCACTTCGTCTAAGTCTAAGATCCTTGTAGATCTTCTAAAAACCCTTTTCCTGGAAATATTTTGTAAGTTCAAAAAAATTTCTAAGTTCAGAAAGTTTAAGTTTCTTTAAGCAAAAAGGAGTAGCGGCAAGCTTCTGCATAATTCCAGAAGCTTGCTAAAATAAAAGAAATATTCTTAAAAAATCTTAACTTAACTTTTCTAAGCTTAGAAATTTTTTTGAACTTAGAAAATTTTTTCAGAAAATATTTAGATTGATCAAATACTAGATATTTACCAGATGCATTAGGTTATATTTATCTGCACCGCCAGATATTTCAACAGCGAAAGGGAAAAATCATACCTATAACCGCCCTTTTATACACTCTGCAGAATATCAAGCTGCAGCTGGTGAATCAGCAAGACGTGCCCTTGGCATCAGACTTTAAATTTCGTACATATGCGCCGTCCATTCTCACCCTCTCGCCATCAAGCTGTCTTGCTTCGAATCTGCTTACACTAATTTGCGATCGAATCCCTTTTCCACTCATATGGACTACCAGCTTTGTATCTCTATTTCCAAAACCTGGGAAAAGATGCGGCAAGTTGGCGAGTCAAGCCAAACACCATTTTCGCCGATACCTGTCTTACTTGCACTTAAATAATGGAAAATGGTTTCAAAGTATCACTTTTGAAAAGATGATATATGAAGTTTTCCAAACTGTTCAGTTTATCTGGTTTCCGCAAAAAATCGTCTTCGACCGCGGATCCCTTGTTTAAAGCTGCCGATCTTGACATCATAAAGCCCTTCTACCTGATGGACTGTTCTTCGTGTCTCTCTTTGGCCTTGAACACAGCTCAATATGCACAACGAGAGAGAGCTCGACTGTTTCCTTAAAGGCACTCGCTCGTTTTCGATAAGGACAGCTCTCTCCTATATCCTCTCTTATTAAATGCCGCTGCAGACAATCCAATCGAGGTTCCACGTTGTTTTTCTGTTCATCACGCCACTTTACTTTGGATGAAAGACGTTCACAGGGCATGTTCTAAGTGTAATTTATAGGGACTCTCCGGAGTCAAATGGACATCGTTACCTTATTCCCAGCTACGGTTAATTTTTCTTTCTAGTGTCTAGATCGACCTGCGGCTAGTATATTTTGCCGATGACAGGGTGCCAGTTTCTTTGAAATGAAACTCAATACGGATTAGAGGTACTTTCACAATGCGAGTAATTCCCCATCGCTATCTATTCTCGTACCACCGACCAAACCTCAGCAGTACTATTTAGGAAAAAGGGGAGTGGAAGACACTACCCACTTCTCCGGCAAAAATCGAAAGTCTTATAACCATTCCTGTACTTACCAGTCTAATTTCTAGGCTTCATTCTAGATGACCTCCTAACATATGCACCGCACATTAAGCTAATGAAAATGAATTGCCATCGCGTGCTTGACCTATTATGTCATCTCGCCTTCAAAATCTTAGGGTGCTGATCGCAAGTCCCTTCAACTTCCACGACTCCGACCTACACGGATCGAAGGCTGGACTCATTACTGCGTAGGATATGGGTCAGCCCTCCCCACTCACTACACCTTTATCGAATCCCATCCAAAACGAAAGTTGACTCCGTATCTCCACTAAGAGCCTTGAGTAGTCCCCCTGTGTGAACCTTGAAATTGAATCCGATATGATGGCACTCTCTCTTCGAAGGGAGTACATCATATGCACAAATTATCTTCGCTTTCAAACCCCAATACCATCTGCTCTGAAAACGTATTCTACTAGAATACTTAGAACCCTCCTTACTGCATTAGACAAACACAGTTTGTAACAGTATTACACCCCATTTCACAACAAGCGTGTTCACTGCTTTCTCTTTTGATGCAAGTTGCATACTCCTAGCATATTCTCTGCTTTTCACCATTTTCCTGTCCTGTCCTTCTCCAAAGTCTAGCCACCCCACTGCCTTTTAAAGCCATCATTTGTTGTTTCCTTCGTCTCGATCCGCAGTTCAACGCAGAGTTACTCCAGTCTTTTACCTCGAACGCTCTAAAACGGCTAGTGTTTTGCAAAGCGTGCATTCGTCTGCTTGTTCCTGACTCACGCAAGCTCTCCCAAGCCCTGCCCACCTTATGACTTCATGTTTATACGGGCAGACATTAATGGCTATGTATGATTGCCCCTTTCTCGAATATATTCCTTAACTAAAGACCACCTCTTATGTTCATTGATTAATTCGCTTAAAGCCCCCTATTCTAAAAACGTAGGTATTTCCACTGTTACAACAATATCTTGTGGCTGCTACACTCTCTTAAGAAACAAATCATACTATGTTTGACCCCCTCTAGGTAGAGGCTAACTGCAACGAAAATCGGCTGACGAGGCCAAAATGCCACCTCTTCTCTTTAGAGCTGTACTAGGTACCTCCCGGATGCCATTCAGACAAGGTCTTCTCCCATCAACTAATTATTATCCTGCTCTCCGACAAGACTTCCGGTCTTATTGTCAAGAGTGCTGGAAGAGTGCATCAGCCGGAGCGCGAAACTTAAAAATAAGAGCCCGCCACAATGGTGAGTTGTTTTCCTCTCACGATCGAAAGCGCTGCACGAGTGTGACATTTTCCAGAGCCTCCTGACCACTTTCAATATACGTTTCGGGCACTATATTTCACGGGACCCTCCTCCCATCTGCAAATTTGCTTTCGCCATATCCCGCAATCTTCTCAGCCATATCTTCATCGATTGTCCCCAATTGGACCCCACTCGCCGTTGTCATTTTCCTGTTTTATGGTCCATATCACCTTCTAAAGGTTATCCCATATCTTATCTGGAAATCCTCCACTTTTAACCAAGTAACTCCTATTTTTCTTACTCCTAGTAACTGAAGTTATCGGTTCAACATATATTTGTTGATGTAATATTAGGATCTATTTATAATGTAAAGACATTCTTTTTTTTTTTTTTTTTTTTTTTTTTTTTTTTTTTTTGACAAATATTCATTTCGCCATCCCAAATTGTTCTTTAAATTTCAAAAATATGAATGGAGCCAGGATCCCACCACTCGGAAATTAGTATCACCAGGTGTCGGCGCGCTCTACCGGTTGGGGCATTGGTACGGAGTCCTGTGCGATGATACCCTTCCCCCCCCAAAAAAAAAAAAATGAATTTATAGATTTACTATATATATAATTATATAGTATACTATATATATATATGTATATTAATATATATATCATATAGATATAATATCATATATTAATATATATATATATTATATATCTATATAATATATTATATACTATATATATAAGTTATTTAATATATAGATATATATATTGATATATAATATATAGCCTATATATTTTTTATATATATAATACTGACAGGAATATAATACAGACGTTTTGTATACAAGAAATCTTAATTTATTAGGGTGCGACGCGTGGGTTTATGATTTGGGGCCAACGGTGGGCACACGGTGCAGAAGGTTGAAGAAGGGTGGAGGAATAATTTTCGTTTTTGTCTGCCAGATGAAAAAATTTCAGTTTAGGAAAACTTTATGTCCTAATTGTCATTTCAACTTTCCACAATTTGTCGTTTAGACTTTAGTTTAGAGAATGTCGCTGAGGCTGGGGGATTTTTGAGGCATGGGCGGAGGACGGTTTCAGGTATTTTAACGTTCTTTGTCTAGACCCCCCACCCCACTTCTCGCCTATTTCTAATTTTATCACTTTTTTACAATATTATTATTATTATTATTATGCTGTATGCCCTTTATTACCCTAATGAATCTGACAAGGTAACCCAAGACATACTATTTTATATTATATATTATTATATATATATATATATATATATATATATAGTATATATGATATATATATATATATATATATATATATATATATATATATATACTATATAATAATATATATATATATATATATAATATACCCAATACTATACTATATATATAATTAATAATTCGACTTTTTTCTAAGCTTCGTTAATTAATGACATAGATTAAAGCGACTTTTTGTGCGTCACTGTACGAACAATGACGACACAATCCTCCAATTAGCATTCGGCTCTCGCTTACTGGGGGGTTGCAAAGGGGCCGATGTATTAGAGTGCGGCCAGATGTGTGTGTGGTAGTATATTATTATTATATATAATATATAGATATTTATTATATATATATTAATATAATGTATATATATATATATATAATAATATATTATAGATATTATATAGTTATATTATATATTAATATATATATATCATAGGGTCAGGTAGAGGTGGATTTGCTATTGCGCGCGGCTCTTGTGTGTAAATTTTTATCTTAGAGATAAGACATAAACGATTTTCATCCTTGATGAAACTCGGCTAATCTTTACGTACTGGGAATTTTCCCCACTGCCTATGGTCTAATGTTTGATAGCTTGAAAAAGATAACGCCTTATATACAAGTAATATAAGTATATATATATAATATATTATATACTAGTTATATATATATATATACTATACTATAACTATATATATATTATTATATATATATAGTATATAATAATTTAATATACTTATTAGCTCACTTATAATCATATATATTATAAGCCCTTTCTATTACAAGTTGTTGCGTGAAATCAAAGGTTTTTTTTGGCTTTGACGGATCTCACCACGGTCAGATAAATTATAATACATAGTTGACAACATAGGCAGTTGTATTGGGACTCCAAAGGGGTCAAGTTATTCTTTATCCTTCCCGCAAGCTAGATCAAATATGTATACTAAAGATATATTTATCTTTTGTTAAAAGCTATTGACAAAAGAGATGGTATACTAGTAATATAATATATAATATACCTCTACATATATATAATATAATAACTATATATATATATATAATATGTATATATATATATATAATAAAAATATATATATATAGTAAAATAAATAAATTATATTATATATATACTAATATATATATTTATATATATAATTTAATGATATAGATACGGATTAAATGTTGTAGTCGCGAGCCCTGACTTTACAATATCCTCTAGATTATCCGCTCGCCGTGACTCGATAATATACTATATATATACTATAATTCGTGGGGAGGTTAGTAGAAGATAACTACGGATCGCAGAACAAAGCTCTGTTTTTTACTGAAATGACCACAATGAATTTATAAGCCCTCTGAGCAGATAAGAGTGAGTAATAGCTCCTACCCCTGCGCATTACAATGACGTCTATTAACACTATATAATTAGAGTTAACCGTTGTCGCCTTGCTGTTCGATTTACATTCGGTGGTTATCTTGTCGTAGTGATCGTGTGTTATTAATATATTAAGATATTAATAAAACCGAGAAGAATTATCAAGATGATGTATGCCCTAGAATTCTTACAAGTCCTCGTTACTCTCATATATCTCTTGCCTGCTTTCCATCACTGCATACTATAATTATATAACTAATATACCTTATTACTAAGTGTTTAGTAGTACTATATATATACCCCGTAATATATATAGAAATATATAATATAATATAAATAATATATAACTAGCATCTATATATAATATAAAAATACTTTATTATAAAAAATAATAATAAATAATAAATATAAAAAATATAATAATAATAAATAATAATACATCTAATAATAATATTTTTATATACTGTTGATTTATTGATATAATTTAATTTATAATATATACTTATATTTTATATTATAATATAATATAACATTAATATATTATATATATATCACGGCAAATAAAGTCAATCTATTATGTATATATATAACCATTAGTACTATATATAATAATATATTATATGATATATATATATATAGCATGGCCGCCACGAAACCCAGGTGTATATAAGTCAAACTTGATTCAGTGAATAACCGCCCAAACTAGTATTTATTTTTTATTCTATTTGTTTAAATTTAAAAGTACAAAGGTTTGATTTGTTTGTTATTTTTTATTCATCTATTTTCAATTGATTATCGAAACTAATATCACTCGCCTTCGCTGGAATTAAAAGTTAAACTAAAACGAAACATGGTGTTTAAAAGTGTACAAGTCTAAAAATGGCAGAAGCACCATATTAAAATTAAAAGACATTTCACATATGGAAGAAAAGAGGCTGAGCAGAAGATTGGGTGCGAGAGAAAGGAGGGCTTCATCACACGGGAACGACTACCACCCCGCCTAGACCAAAATCAGAAATAAATAGACACAATAACACATAAAACTTTTAAATTTAAAATAGTAATATATCATAATTATCTAAAAAGTAATCAATATAAATAAAAATAAGTAAGAAAAAATATAACACAATTAACATATAATAAATTAATAATACTAATACTAGCACATACATAATATATATAAATAGATAGTATATCAAGACAGAAAAGGGCGTGTAGGATACAAATATAATGAAGTCGCGTAATTGTATAGATAATATGTGAATGTTCTTGATACTCCATTAACTAGAATAAGGTCACTAAAACACATTCTATCATATACATGAATGAACAATACCCTGTGTAGCCATTTCCGCGGGTCTGCAAACTTTCTTGCGCTGTTGCCCGCCCCGAATACAAAAAAAAAACAAACAACCATAAAAGAAAATAACAAACAAAAACAAAACTAACAAACAAACATACAAACACAAACACACAAACACGAAAAAAAAAAAAACAACAATAGCAAGGAAACACGAGTGACAACAATAACACTTGAAACAACAAAGGAACACCTTACACAAAAAAAAGAAAAAGCCACAAAAAAAATAAACAAAAAAAAAAAAAAAAAAAAAAGAAAAAAAAAAAAAAAAAAACATATTCAAAAACAAACAAAAAAACAAAAAACAAACAAACAAAATAATAAAAAAACACAAAACAAATAAAAAAAAAAAAAGAAAAAAAAAAAAAGAGTAAAATAGGAAAAAAAAAAAAAAAATTAAAAACTCAGAAACAAAAGCCCAGAAACCCCAGAAACTTCAAGAACTAAGAGAATCCGAACAAAAAAAAACAAAAAACAAAACATAACAATAAAAAAGAAGAGCACTAAGAAAAATGCAAAACAAAAAAAATAAAAAATAAAAAAAAAAAAAAAACATAAAAAAAACAAAAAAAAAAGAACAAAAAAATAAACAGCGCTAACAAGACAATAATAAAGAAGTAGTACAGCCAGAAAAAACAAATCCTACAAAAAAAACTCCACGATATAAAAAACAAAAAAAAAAAACAAAAAAAAAGCAGAAACAAAAAAAAAAAAACCACAAAAACGAAAACAAACAAAAAAGAAAACTGAAAACGCAAAAATAAACAAAAAAGAAAACACAACAAAAAAAGAACAAAGAAATAACAGAAAGGGGTCAAAAAAAAAAAACAAAAAAAATCACAAAAAAACAACAAGAGAAGAAAAAAGACCCAAAAAAAACCAAAAAAAAAAAAAGACACCAACATAAACACCCTGCAGGATGGACCTTTTCGCGGTGGATTCAGCACCGACTTTATTCGTGGCTGCCCGGTCACACGATGAGTCGCGACCGGCGGTACCCACGGTTTGGACCGTGCGGTGCCGTCCGCGGTTGCTGTGTCGGAGCTCCACATTGAGCCCAGCCGGGATCCAGGATGACTAGCCCCCCCCCCGCTCAGGTACCCGGGCTCCACCCATAATGACGCCTTGATACTGGATGGGGGCGGTTCTCCATCCGCCCGCGCGCACACAGACCACACCGACCACACACAACCAATCATCTCACAACAGACTGGAACATGCGCTACGAGGAGAGCAGAAAAAGGACTATGAGGCCACCTTCAAAACCCATATCTTCATTTTCACACCCCCACTGTATCTAATCGAGGGCAGACGCCCAATCGGTCAGGGCCAGGTGCAGGCCAGTTCGGACGCCCTTACATCCTCCTCCTATCGTATTGATGTCCCCAATTATTTAATTAGTCATGATTTTTGGCATAATATCTGTCTTATTAGGAGGATCTGGGCACTTAACGCACTAACTATATATAATATATAGACGTACTTCAGTTATCGTATTATACTATACGTTTTAACTTATTACTATAGCATATTCAGTTATGTACTATATACGTACTATTTATAATATAGTCGTATTGTATATATATATTATAGTATGATTATATACCTTTATTATGCTATACTAGTATAGATTGGAGGTCACGAAAGGACCACCCGTACCCTATCGAGATGCGCTGTGGAGCGGTGGGTAATTATAATATTCATCATTGACATTGTGAGTGACCTGAGAGGGAATGCGCGTACCAAAAAGATCCGGATGTGAAGCTCGGTGGCCATGCTAGACATTTCTTAGCATTACCGAGTGCTCATATGATTATGTCACGTGCTCGCGCCTTTCACACAGAGTTTAGCATCAGCCTACACCGCGGTGCTCTATAGTTCGCTTGCGTCCTTCAAACATGTCAAGCAAACTTCTCCAAATACATCACCTTTCTTTGTATTAACCCTTCCCCACAAAAAAATGACGTCCACGATGTTTTTACCTCTGGAGTTAGCACGTCCGGCAGTGGCTCTTTCCCAAAACTATCCCATCTTGCCATTACTTCCACCCACATCTCACTCTTGCAGTGTGCCCTCCCTTATCTCTCTCTCCGGGTTGTCCAGCTACGATTGTTGACTAGCTCAGGCTTAGACATTGAAAAAATCTTCCACACAACTACATTTAATATAAAAATACACTCAACATTAACGTCTTTTTATTCTTTAATGTTTTTCTCTGCCACATTCAACCAGCTCCAGTAATATGTTAGCAGCTATTTCATGATGAGCGGTCATTTAGAGATCTTCTTCCATCTCCGCACAGTCTGGTAGGCGTTAGGATAGAGCGTCATTTCATATCTGTGTACTGAGAGCATCCGATTGCATATACCTATATACCGACTATTATATATACGCACTGACTTAACTATATCGATGTTGTATATTCATGGCCATCCGTAACAGCAATATGCAACGGCATATACATATATATAATATTATAGTTATAATATATATAGTCTATATATAATATATATATATACTAATATATAATATGTTATACTATATAGTTAGTAGTGTTAAAAAAGCACAGCAGAGTTGCCCGGCTCCATTTCGGGCGGCCAAATTAGTCAGAATTTGCTATGACCCTCCGGCCTCTACAACCTGCTAAAAGTTGTAGCACCGAATCTCCTGAGGCCTGAACGAAAATCCAATAATATTCGTTATTAACTTAGATCCGGCGATCGAGGATGTACAATCTCGTTTGATCCCTCCGAAAAACCAAGGTTTCAAATTCATTTTCCTAAATACTAAAGCAGTATTAATTGTTATTCAACAATAGCCCTCTCTCTCTCGTCATTGCAACGTTGTTATCTTTGTTGCTGTTGTGCCTGCTATCGTTTTTTTTTTTTGATGGCGTTATGTTGATAGGTTAACGGTTCTAGTATACCATGAAAAGATTGTTCTCACCGAATTGCGTTTTTTTTACGTTGTTCCATATCTTTCTTTTTTTCTGCTCTGGTTCGATAATAGTGTTCGTTTTGTCAATCCCTCATCGATGGTACAATGACCTTAGATTTAGAGGCTAGAGATAAATTTCTTTTGCTTAATTTTCACATACATAATAAATATATACTTATATTATATAGTATTATATATGACTGATATAGTATATTATCATAATATACTACTATATATATTATACGCCCTATCTCATAGGTACATATGAGTAAGGCTATAGTACTATATAGTCGTATATAGTACCATATATATAAGTAGATATAATATTACGTTTGGTTGTAAGCATACATTATTCTTGTAAGCTCTTTTCGTTATCAGTTATGTTAATTGTTTGGTAAGCGCCCAGTTCTTAAACTGTGTTAGCAGCCTATTCGAACTCTTAACAGCATTCGACCTTCCTTTGAAACTTTTTTCACGAAAACCACTATTTTTGGGAATAACGTCCTTCAGCACTAATTCAATTGCATCAAATTGCAGTCAAGCCCTTAGGTAATTGACTTTCATCTGTTTTGTACAGTAGGGTTTTGCCGACGAGGTCGGCGGCCTCTATCCCGTCCGTGTGTTCACGACTGAACATACCCGGCGCGCTGCCACCGGTTCGCACTGCCGCGGCGATCAGATCTTAGAGACCGGGGCACGTGGCCATTGCTCAACGGCCTCCCCGCGAAATCGCAGATCCTCACGGTGGAGGCTTGGTTTTAGCACGTTAATTAGTAGTATGTACGTGGAAAGGAATTTTTTTTATAAAATTCTCGTTATTTGCTCTGCTTAAGACAGAGAATCTCGCGTCGAATATATATTACTGTCAGGGGTTTGTCGGGGTTCAGGTCTGGATCGCGTTTTGAGTTTAAGGATTCAGAGATGTTCTTCAGATCCTAATAAGGATTCAAATGTTTTAGGATTAACTCTATTTAGTGTTTCGTAAACGTGTTTGTGTTTCTAAAGGACACCGCTTTCTTTTCTTTTTTTTTTTATCTTTATATATACATGCCTTCGCTTATCTCACAAAGATTGCTCTTTTTACAATTCTTGTAGATTACCTATCCTAAACATTGTCTATTGATGTTTCGATACTCCCATCCTGCTTTTTGGTAAAAAATGCTTCTGCTCTCCGGGAATCTTTTTGTCATTCTTTGATATCCTTTAACTTTGCCTTTGACTCGGAAAATTAGCATTCTTCCAGATCTTGCATCCATAGCTCGGTTTCCCTTTCTCCTCACTTGATTGTTGGACACATATTCCAACCTGAGGCAATATTCTTATTTCTCGGGTCATAGTTTCTGCTACTTATGTTTACATAGCCTTTAGAATTCTTACCTAATTTTTTGAACTTTAGTGGTAATCTCACAAATGTTGACATATCACACATTTGCTCTAGAGTTGCCAGCAATAATATCCAATGCTCATCAGTATCGATGTTGGTTCATGTTCAAGTTTGACTCTGCTTCATGTTAGCCGCTTCACATATAGCACACTTCCATTCGACATACTAGGTACATAACGCTTCGACCTGTTTCTTGATGCTCTACCTGACATCCTCATTAATTGTTTGCATAGTATACGAGATATATAAGAATTCTTCAATAGCGTGAGGAGATTTCGAGCATCTTGACTAAAACATTGCTTCTTGCTTTAATTGTCAAACCTTGGTGACAGGGAACTAGATTGCTTCCATGGTCTTGATCATATATGATCATTGTCAGTATTAAAGTGAATTTCAGATCAACGTTTCAATAGTTCTTGATCTATTCCTGTAGACTTTTCAAGGTGTCATATACTTCTTTCAAAATCAAAGCTGATTTATGGCACCGACCATCTGATCTCTGCTTGAAAAAACAGGGACCAAGTTCTCTCTTCATAATCGCTGTGCTGAATAGAAAATCATACATTCTGATTAAACTAATTCATGCAAGTAATGCAATTAATGCATAGAAAAAATCAATGATGTTAGGAAGTGTAGCTCAAGAAGAAATTATTCTCATGAGATTATTAAAATTGGTAATTTTTATAAATACAGTTTCACTAATTGGTACAACAATGGCTTATTTAAAAGAGCTACCTAAATCAAGTTAAAAAGTCACAAACGTACCACAACCAATATATACAACATATAATTTACACTTGAATATTCTTCACACAATTTACATAGCACATATAGGATAAGACACGTATTCTAGAGTCTTACTTCTACAAATTTGAGTATATATATTGCTTCCTTCTCCAACTCTGAATTCAAAGCGTCCACAAACAATGATTGTCAAATACGTCTTAAAGTATACTTTGTAACAACTATCAAAGTACGGCCTAAGATTTGTACATTTTCTGTCTCTATAGATCTACTGACACTATTCTTGTGACTTACAGTGACGCACTATTACTAACAGACGCTATGCCTAAAACAAAAAAAATATCAGAGAAAACTTATAATTATATTATGCCTCTACACTAACTGTGCTCTTTTGCTTCAACTCCTATATTATAAAGAATATATTAGCTCCATATATAATGCTTCATGTACCTCACATACATATAATATTATATATATTTCAATGTATTATATGGTACTTCTACATTATATATTACTTGTGCTACATCACCATCTCATGACTTACAGCGTATTTATATCTCGAAATTCGAGCTATACTAAATTATATCATTTATAGATAATTCGATAATATCAGCAATATTAATGCTACAGTTCACTACAGAGACTTACTATATAATATTATAATATTATAATATAATATATAACTTATATTATAAAGCAATGTATCTTACTTATCTCTAATCAAGTATATGCACTTCGTAAGCGAAAGTTTGTCCATTCATTTGAAGTTTTCAAAAGACTTGACAATTAAAATAAATTAATGCGTTTTGTACTAAGATGGGGGCACGTAATAGACCTCTGATTTATAACAACAATCATTTGATGCAAGTAAAAAAAAATATATCTCTATAATATTTTTTTTTTTCAAAAGAACTTATTTTTTCCAAATCATGAACTTATTGGTGCAATTGAACAAACTCTCGTAATTACAACCTTCTTACAGAAAATAGTTAAAAAAAACAAAAAAAAAATCAGTGACCACTTGAGATTTAGGCTCTCAAACACACCAAAAAAACACAAAAATTTAAAAAAAACATAAATATACTCAACATATAACTCTATACATAATTGTGAAGAGGGATAAATACATTGTGAGAGCTCCAGCATAATATTCCAATTTCTGTACATAATTATGTAACTGTTTATATTCACCAGTATGTGATACGTCTATCTACTAACCTAGGCAATCACCACTGAGTAAGCAGCTTCAATATTGACTCAAGTTTACATTTTGTCATGCAAACTTATTTTCAAGTATGTTTGTGCTCCTATTATGCTAAATCGGACCCAAATCATTTAAACTGGGTCCCGTTTGTCTCCAGTCTTTCTCACACGTCAAACTTACCTCCAAGGAAATCTCCACACCTCCGATTCAACATCACCTTCTGTTTCCCTCGTTTATCCTCACTCACCGCTCTCTCCTTCCAACTCCTCTTCCAAAATCCTCGCAGAAGATTTTGCCACGTCCGTCATTCTTGATTTGTGCAAACACACACAATCATCCGCGTATCCCAAGACATCTCATTCTCACACTCTTGTTTTCCGCACAGGATCTTCCCACGATTTCCAATTTATATAATCGACAAATTGGAGAAGAGCACGCTCGCCTTTGTTTCACACCCGCTTTGTGACATCAAACGATACCATTTTCCCTCGCACCGGACAATAGTCTTCTACGTGCATCTCTCCAATGAGTCAAAACATAATCTGCTTTTATTGCGCTTTTAACCATTACTCAGTTATTCCATACTCTATTATTCTCAGTTCCCGCCACAATAACTCCCTTTGGGCACTCCTACAAAATAAAAGCCTTTCTATGGTCTACGAAAGCTGCATATGTTTTTTCTATTAAATTTTCAATGTATGGTTTTTTCCTTATTCATCTTCAAAGCACCCATTCCATTTTTCAAGTACTGGTCTGACCGAAACCATGTGCACTTCTTCTTAAAGCTTATCTTCCACCACCTCTCTCAGTCTTCTCGTCCAATCAATCCTTTCATAGTGTTTTTCCTTCGCAGGATGCGGAACATTAATGCATGATCGCCTCATAGTAGGTTCCACATTCTGTTTTTATCTCCTTTTTTACTATTATGGGGGCAAATTGTTGCCACTCCCTCCATTCAACCAGGCCCCAACCTCATCTCCTCCTAACACCTGTCATTCAAGATGTTTAACATGCCGTCTTGTCGCCCTTTAAACTCCCTATATTCCTTCAAGCCATCTCTGCAACATATTCCATCTTCTCT
>JABUQX010030216.1:0-5000 GCA_015478945.1 Trachelipus rathkii
CCCCGGACGAGAGAGATGACATGCTTGTACAAAGGTGTGAAATAAGTTAACGTTTTTGTATGAATTGTAGTACTTTTACTGGTGTTGAAGTATGGAAAGTTTGTTAATGGTTAACCATTTTATTCTTGTTTAAGGTGGTGTCAAGGGTATGTCGTTGTGGGTTATATTCTTCAGGTTCTGTGTATGCTTATTTAGCTTGTAATCATGTGGAGAACTTGTTTAGGTCAATATATATTGATTGATCTTTGTATAAGAACTTGGAATTTATGTTATGTTTATCCATAGTGATACTCGATAATGTGGGCTTGAAACAAGATCCAATAGATCAATGAGATTCAAGGAGGACAGGAGGATTGGCGGGATGGTGGTTTGATTTACTGATTTACTGCTTTAGGGTATGTAAAACGTTCAATTTTAATAAAAAATTGGACTTGAATCAATAGATCAATAGATCAATAGATCAATAGATCAATAGATCAATAGATCAATAGATCACAACTGGAGAGGAGGGTGGTTGGATGGTGGTTTGATTTACTGATTTACTGATTACTGCTTTTAGGGTATGTAAACATGAAAATTTAGTAAAATATTTACTTGAATCAATAGATCAATAGATCAATAGATCACAGAAGGGCTGAGGAGGGCAGTTTTGATTTACTGATTTACTGATTTACTGCCTTTTAGGGTATGTAAATGACGTAAATTTTGTAGTTAACAAAAAGACAGAATTTTATTTATTTCATTTATTTTTTATTTTTATTTTTTCTTGATGGTTCTGAAACATTATTTTTGAAATCTACAGACCATAACATAATAAGACACCAATATTGTATCCAATTACACAAATATTTATACCTCTGCAACGAACGGAGCCAGCAAGCAGTGCAGTGTCAACTCCTACTCCTCTGAGTCAGACTCTTCTTCATTTCTTTCCCCCTTTATTCTTCCTTCATCCTTCTTCATTCCTCCTTCGACTTCTGTTTTTTGAACTCTGTGCTTTTTTTTCAGTCAGGACCCCCTAATGGGGTCCTAGACACCCTATCGGACTTACAACCCTCATATTCGAGCTCTATACGGTCTCGAATACATATAAGAAAACCAATATGTTTTGTTATACCGATTGTGTTATTAACTCGGCTCCGCACCGGCTCCAGCACCGGTTCCGGAGCCAACTCCTCAGATTCCAATATCAACTCTTTCTAGATATTCAACTCTGAATCCTCTCACCAAATTTCAGCCTTATACGAACACTTCGATTTTTTAAGGGGGGTGGGGTCCCCCTTCGGGGGACCCACGGGGACGTAACCTCGTATACGACGAGGTTACCTCACCATCTAACCTTCCTCCAAATTTTAGTCCGATACGATAACTCTAACCCATGTAGATATATATCGGAGCCATAAGCTGAGCCAGAACCGGAGCCTAAAAATCATTTTAAATAATAATAATAATAATAATAATAATAATAATAATAATAATAATAATAATAATAATAATAATAATAATAATAATAATAATAATAATAATAATAATAAGAAAAAACTTCAGAGGATGAGTCGGAATCGGTGCGCTACGGCGCGGTGCGGGGCGGTGCGATGCGGTGCGGTGCGGTGTGGTGCGGTGCAGTGCGGGACTTTATACGGGTATAATATATATAATTTAATTTAATTTTTTTTTATTTTATTATTTAATTTATTTAATATTATTTATTTAATTTATTTATTTAATTTATTTAATTTATTTAATTTATTTTTATTTAAATAAAAATAAAAATAAAAAATAAATTAAAAACACCGAAATAAGAAAAGAACCGATTTAAATAAAAATAAAAATAAAAAATAAATTAAATACACCTAAATAAGAAAAAAACCGATCCGTTATCAGTAAAATCACTTAGCGTTATCTCGAAACACGTGTTCTTATCAGTTATCACTGATAAGAACACTCAGCGCTCCGTGACCTTGGTAGCCGACGAACTGTTAGCGTAACTACTGCTGGTATTTTGGTTGAAAGAGTGCATCGAGTGACTGAAGGACTGATTGGTGAAGAACAAGGTGTGCTTAGAAGTGGTAGAGGATGTGTGGATCAAATTTTTACATTGAAACAAATGATTGAGAAAATGAGGAGGAAGAATAAATACTATTTAGGTTTTATAGATTTGCAACAGTCGTATGAGAGGATTAATAGGGAAGCTCTGTGGCAGGTGTTAGTGGTAAGCTTCTGAATGGAATCAAAAGTATGCATGACGATAATGAAGCATATGTAAGAATAATGGAGTCGAAACTGATTGGTTTAATATTAATAGAGGAGAGAGGCAGGGATGTGTTATTTCTCCTTGGTTGATCAATTTGTGTATGGATGGGATTATGAAAGAATTAGAGGTTGGGTTGGCAGTGGATGGTGTTGGAATGATGGAGAATGAAAGAGAGTGGAGGGTGCCCTACCTATTATATGCGGATGATTTGGTTTTGTGTGGTGAATCTGAAGAGATTTGAAAGGATTGGTAGAGAGATTTGGCAGAGTGTGTAAAGGGAGGTGTTTGAAAGTAAGCGTAGACAAGAGTAACGTTATGGTTGAGAGTGAGCAATGTCCTCGGCATGAAGTTATGTTAGATGGTGAGCAGCTGGAACAAGTGCCTGAGTTTAAATATTTAGGATATATGTTGGATGAAATGGGAACGGATAAGGCAGTGTGTAGTAGGAAAGTTGTGAATGGCATGAAGGTGTCTGGTGCAATTAAATCGTTGGTGGATGTAAAGGAACTAAGTCTTGAGTGTGCTAGGATCTTACATGAGGGTATGTTGTTACCTGTGTAAATGTATAGTAGTGAGACTATGGTCTGGAATAAGAGGTATAGATCTAAAGTATAATGTGTTCAGATGGACAATCTTTAGGGTGTATTAGGTGTGAGATGAATTGATAAAATGAGGAATGAACGTATTAGAGATTTGTGTGTTGTGAAGAAAGGGGTAAATGAGAGAATAAATGAAAGTACGTTGAGATGGTTTGGTCATTTGGAAAGGATGGATGATAGTCCGTTGGTTAAGCGGATGTATAGTAGTGGGAATCGACCGGCTTTGAGACCGATGAAAAAGTGGATTGAGTCAATAAAGAAATGCCTGGAGGTGAGAAATGTGAGTCTGGCAGAGGCGAGAAGAAAGGTGCATAATTGGAGTGAATGGCAGGGTTTTGTGAGAGGGTATGGTTGTGGCCAACCTGGGCCAACGGATGAACCCCACATTGACGAGCTGCCATAGTGAGGATTCGTCACAGTCCCGTGAAGCTCTGGGGTGGATTTTCTGACAGCGACGAGCTCTCACTAAAAGGTATAAAGGGAGTGCTAAGACTGGGATTTCATTTCTACTTGCGTCATATTCTTCTACTACTTTTCTGTTTCCGGTGCGTGTTACCCAGTCTTGAGGAGAGAAGGTGGGTAATAATAATAATAATAATAATAATAATAATAATAATAATAATAATAATAATAATAATAATAATAATAATAATAATAATAATAATAATAATAATAATAATAATAATAATAATAATAATAATAACATTTAATATTTATAATAAAAATAATAATAATAATAATAATAATAATAATAATAATAATAATAATAATAATAATAATAATAATATAGTAATAATAATAATTTCTCTCGATTAATAATAATGATTTATTTAATATTATAATCATTCATGCTCCTTATATTTCAACTTAATATTTTATGTAAAATTAATATATAGTAAATATCTTCAAAACATTGATTTTAAAAAAATTTAATATGAGAACATGGACAGACATGCAAAATTCTTGTACTTTAAATTTAGAGCTCTTAAAGTGTGATGCAGAAACATAATCTTTTTCAAGTTTCTATAGTAATATTTCCTCACTTAATCGGCAAAATAATCGGCAGAAATTGACGATGACGATTGAAAAAAATATGCTGATTTTGCCGATGACGATGACGATTAACCGTCCCATCACTAATATATATATATATATATATATATATATATATATATATATTATATATTATATATATATATATATATATAATATAGTATATATATTAATATATATATATTATATATATATATATATATATATATATAATGGAATGTGATTAAGTATTATTTATCCAGTATTCGAATACATTGACTACTAAAATTATATAAAGTTCAATTTCTAATAGTGAATTGATGGAATTATGCTTTTAAAGTGACAATTCTGTTTGCATAATCTTCACAGCATATCTGTATATTTTTTTTCTTATACGTTTAAATGAATGAGTCACAGAAGATTTTACTCTTCATCAGCGGGATTCGAACACTGGACCTCCGCGTTGCTGAGGTAACAGTAACCGGATGCTCTAACCACTAGGCCATCCACGTCCCCAAAAAAGAACGCTTCAAACTTAGTTTTTAAAGCACCCGGTTTTCTTATCCCATAATTGCTGAGTACTCAAAGGCCTGGTGCTATCATATACATTATTGTTGCGCACATTCTGGAGAAATCTGGTATTAAAGGGAAAGACAATTATGAAGATTGTAAGTTTTTATATTGTATTAGCTGGTATTATGAACTTGACTATCAGTTCGGAATTAGCAGCATGATTATTATGGTATGGTAGTTAATGTTATTAAGTCCACAGTTGGAGAAGGATATGAAAATATATTGGTTTTGGGAGAAAGAACATTGTAGGAGACTATATAGTTAAAAATTGATGAAAAAGGAAAAAAATATTTAAAAAATATATCGTGTTTCTATATATGAACAAATATATACGCACAAAAAACATTTTTTATTTAAAACATTACCAAAGAATTAAATATATTCATTATTAAAAGTAATCATTTATTAATATGGTGAAAAATGAAGAAAATAATATTGCCAGATGAAAAAAATGTAAAATACCTTTCATTTAAAAAAATAAACTCAGAAAGTTAAATTATATTATTACTCTTGTTAAATGTTTCATAAAATGAAAAAGTAAA
>JABUQX010030217.1:0-5000 GCA_015478945.1 Trachelipus rathkii
ACTATATATATATATATATATATATATATATATATATATATATATATATATATGTAAAATATACATGAGTATATAGGAATATAATAGATTTAATTCATGGGTTCGTTAATTGATATAAACCATTCTAATTGAAGGTGATAGCTTTAGTGGGAGGTCAGTATCCCTATACCTGATTATAGTTATATAGTAAAATGTATAATATTATATATATTATATATATATATTATTAATAGTTAGAGTAGACTAAATAATTGGTGATTCTATAATGATATACTTATAAATAAATATATATATACGATAATAATAATATATATGAATATTAGTATATATATATATTATATAATATTATAAGTCACGATCTGTTGCGCCTATAATTTTTTTGAGTGCACCTGCGCCTATGCGCCTATGCCACCGGACCTTGGTGCGCTTAGCGCTTATGCGCCTAGCGCCTTTGGGGCTTGAAGTCATGAATTGCGCCTCTCTATTGCCGCCTATATGCGCTTGGCGACTTTTATCGCCGGTCTCTATATACTGTTCACTAAGAGATGTTTAATTGCAATAAATAACTTTAGTTCGCATTAGAGATGGAGAGCACGTCATGGCTTTATGATAGTAGAAGGAATACAGTCATTAGTTAAAAGTGTTTATATGTCTAATAAAAGACACGCGTGAAATCTTAATATCTACGACGTTCATCTTCCTCTTCCATGTCCTTGTGGTCCATGTTTTCCCCAGGAGGTTCAGGCACGAGCGCTGCAAATAGGTTGCTAAAATTTTGGAGCCATAATATTGCCAATTTCATTGTGTAGTAAGAACTACTGAACTAGTTATATATTTCTCTATAAATATTATAGATAGTAGTTTATTAGTATACTTGATGAGAGTATATATATTTTATCACGGTCGTATAATATATATAAATAAATGAGTGATATCAAATATGTATATATATAAGTGTGATATAGTTAACTACTATAGAGTTATAGTATAACGTTAGCCTCTCTCTCTCTCTAGGCTCTACTTATATATTGTTGGAAAAGTGGTTAATATTTTGTGAATAGTGCATTACACTAGTTAGTATAACGGTCTAGTAGTTGTTTTAGGTAATATAATTAGGATATAATATGATATATTAGTGGTATTATATATAGATTAGATGTATATATAGTATATATATATGTGTTTATGTGAGGATAATAATATATATCTATTATAATGTAATATACGGATAATATGTAGTATGATAATGAAATATACTCATATATCAATATAGTATATAATTAAGATATAATAATAACTAAAGCTTTATTAGTGTGACGACTGTGGGAGTAATATTAGTCTAGTCTTTACTATAAACTAATTAAATAGAAAGTAGTAATACGATTAGAGATCATTATAAATAGTTTTGACACATGGGTTTAGAATGATACAGAGCTCTCAGAGCGCATATGTCGCCCCGCGAATATTTTCAGGTGGTAAAAATTTCGCTTTCGGTTTTTTTTTTAAAAAAAAAAAAAAGCTTTGTTACCTGTTCAGTAGGACGCGGAATAGGCAACAAAATGGCTGTAGCGCCTATGCTTGTCCGCTTTATTTAACCCTAATTTCTTCCCTAAAGTTAATTGTTGTAGGAAAAGAAATTTTTTTTGCCATAAAAGCTATATTTTTTTAAATATTATGACCTATTTAAATACCAAAAAAAGTCAAAGCATTTGTTAAATAATAATAGAATAATTAGTAAAAGAATTCAAATGTAAAAAAGAAATTATACATATGGGTAGAGGCACCTAGTGTAAAAGTAAATAAAACTAACCATACCTGTTGGTAAATGAAATCACAGTGTAATATGCTTCAAAAAATTGAATATCATCCCCATTTATATATATATATCAATAATTGAACGAGGATTATATATTATATATAGTGAGTGATATATAGGATATATACATTATAATTATATACTTATATATTATGGTATAACGTAGTTATAGTATTACTCTCCAACTACGTACTCCTGATATATATACGTAATATACTACTCTAGATATGTATAGCTTCTAGGGTAATGTGATATTATTTACTTTAGTTTTAGTAATCTGTTAGCGATATACCATATATATCTTTATTCCTTCACTATATTAATAATAGGTATAATTAAAAGTATAATAGATATAATTTATGTAGGCTCATATAGTACATATAAGTGCATTAGTGGGTATAGTATACTTATATACATTACATATGAGCCGTATATATATATATTATATATTAGTATATATATCTATATATATCGTATATCTATAATATATATATATTATATTGCTATTATCTATTTATCACATTATTTCTAATGTAAAAAGCTATAGAAACCAGTATGGCTTGTTGCTTTCAGGCTAACAGCTAAATTTGAGTTGTATCTTACATATTTATGTTGTTAGAGAATCTCTTGAGTATGTATAATACTTACACTTTTCTTTTTCATTACCAGGTTCAGGCCAATGATGTAAACCATCATATCTCACATCATCTACTCGCAAGCGTTTGGGGTTCAGCATGTCCAGAGTTTCTTTTGATGGTCTTCCTCTTTTTCTAGCTGTGGTATACTTTTCCACATTCTTAAGCGCTTTACCCTATTTACTTGAGAACGGAATCAATTTAATTTTTCCATAGTTTTTATTTTTCTGCGAAACAATGCCTGTGTAATACATTGCAAGCATTGATATCGAAATTGTTGTATCCATTAGAATGAATTTTTTTTTGGTATAATATCGTTTTACATACGTATTTTAGTACCTATTCAATGATACAATAACTATCATTCAAGTCAACACTCTCACTCATTATTAATTGGAATATTATATCCTTTACAACTGCAGAATAGGAATCCATCTAAATATAGTTATTTTCATCTCGGAAGTGACTCCATCAACTTTAACCTATACCATATTGGTAATTTGTTGCCTATCATAAGAACTCAGTACAACATGTACAAGTTTTATATGTCATACCACTGCACTCAGTTATAGTTTCTTATTATTATTAGTCCTATTAACGGAGGATCCCTCTACAGTAATTGCATGACTAACTGTACCTCATTTAACCTTATCAGTATATTCAAAGTACATATTATACATTATATATCCCTCACTAGTATCATACATATTCTAGCACTACTATGATTCCCCATATTTGTGTGGTTTGTTTTTGATATACTGTTTCAAAGAACTATGTCCTTTGAAAGGAATCATGATCTCACAACAAAATTATGCTCTTCAGGATCTATTTTCAAAAAGTTGCTTTTTATTGACTGATGAAAGGAGGAATCTTGTCAACTAGCTATCATAGATCAGGATCATTCCTAGGCATCTCACTAATTATCATTATTGATCTTATGTCCATAGATCGCTTTTAGTTGTTTCAAAGCTTGTTTCTCGACTGTGCTTTGAAATAATAACATGACAAGACTCTCAAACCTTCTGTGCTTTTGTCAGTACATTCGATAGAAGGTGTAGGCACGATTCCCACGTCATATACCTATGCATGCCATAGAAAACTTCTCACATTTATGACTTCTTCGATATCTTACTGAAGTTCCTCTTCATTTTAACTGAATAGAAGCCACTTATGTATTTGGCATAAAACCATGGGCCGAGGAGGTCTCTAATTCAATTGAGTTATATATATGTACTTATATGTACTTTAGTATAATAATATATAAAATGTTATATAACTTTGGTATAATCTACTACAATACACCTTATGTTATTATATAAATTACATATATATATAATATAATATATATATATATATTATATATATATATATATATATATATATATATATATATATATATCAGGGGCAGTCATATCATATATATTTAATACATAGGGTAGGCAGGTATAGGTATGCTCTAAGTGATTGTATTTTTAGTCTTTTTAAAATTAAAATATAATTATATTATTAAATGGTAAAGTTAATAATAATTATTAAATTATTATATGATGATGTAAAATAAATAAACTGATCTTATAATAATAAATTATAATAAGTAGAATAAATCAACTAGTATGAAAGGATTGGTGTATCATCACAATTATTCATTTCTCGAACATCATTTTGGAAATATTTCTGAATTATACTCTTTGGTCCTATTAAATTTTGGAAAGCGGTGGCGTTCACGGTAGATCTTCATATCTTTCATGTAATAAATAATTTATAGTGAAAAAAGCCAAGCGTTCAATTAACTCATTGCTGTTTGACGCGAAAAAATAAGTAAATTATCGCTCGAGCTATACGAACTTTCGCTCACCCAGTGAAATCGTACGAATATAATTTGAAAAAAAAGATTTTGGAATCTCTCTCGTCTCTCATCTCTATCTCTCTATCATTAATTATTTATAGTAAATACGTATGGATTTAATAATTAATAATATTTATTATTATTTAATATATATATATTATAATATTGATATCTAAGTTGAGGGCGGTATATCCTATTATTATATATAGATAAGATTACACTTGTAGTATATAATGATGTCAAAATGTTATATATATATAATATATTATAATCTATTCTAAACTAATCTATCTAATTCATTATCTATGCTAATTTACACGATATTATTTACACTTTATGGTGAGACTCAATATAATGTTTACATAAATGTTTTACAATATATATTTGCTGAGTTAAGTTTTGGAATAGAGGCAGTGAGGATGTTGTGTCTTTATTTGAATTTTAATAATAATATTGTATACTATTTTTATTTAAATTAAGTGATTGTATTACTATATATTATATAATTATTAATAATATATTATATTTTTAAATTTCTGAGATAGGGGCCTATTAATGTCAGAGACTTTGTGATCTCATAATCTTATGCATATAAATAACACATTAAATATATAAACATAGCTTATATATTCAAAAGAACGATGATAAAATTAATATGTTCCTTCAAATAAATTAAGGATGTATTGCAGTTTAAAGAGTTTCG
>JABUQX010030217.1:15000-30120 GCA_015478945.1 Trachelipus rathkii
ATTGAAACTTAGTATTGGGGGGATGGGAGTGATTAGTGTATTGTGCCTTTATCGTCCTCCAGCACTGAATGTGCAATTATTTTTAGATTATCTTTCTAATTTTTTATCAGAATTTGACAAATGTATTATCGTTGGGGATTTAAATTTGAATGTTTTGAATGCTAATGAAAGGGATGTCAACGAATTTTGCCTTCTGCTTGGTTCGTTTGGTTATGTAAATGCGGTTTCATTGCCTACTTATTTTGATCCACGTCGTAAGGAGTTAACGACAGCGCTTGATCATTTATGGTACAATTTTCGAGATGAGAGTCGGACATTTTTGTTTGAGCTTCCCGTCGCTGATCATCTGCCGGTATTATCTATGTTTGGTTTGAATGTGGATTGTAAGATTGATCTTTTTAGGTTTAGAGATTTTTCAATTAACAATAAAGTGCGTTTTCTTGCTAACATGGATGAAGAGGCGAGTGGGTTTGTTTAGTCTTGTTACTCTAATCAAGCAACATCGGAATTATTGGAGTAGTTTTGGTATCTATTAAATGAGTATTTTCTTCTTCACCTTAAATATGTTATATCAAACTATTTTAATGTTAGAGAATAAATGCAGGTAGTCACAACGGCGTATCATTTATTATATGAGATTAGCATATGATGAATACGATAAAAGCAATCAAAGAATACTTGTAGTCTAATGACAATATGCATTCATGTTAGATCGCGCATTCATCTTAATGCAATGAACAACGTAGGATATTTCTAGGGCTCTCTAGGTACTTTACATGGCTCAGTTATATTATATTCCTGATACTAACTACTAATGAGACAATGATAACACCTAAAAAAAAAGAATTTATTAACACCACGCTTTTTTCATAATACTAGATAACATACTATTTATTCTATTTGAAATTACATTCCTTTTAAGTTTTATAATTAAAAATAAGAATTTTATATTCACTACTCACATTTAGGTACTAATGAAATAACTACTCAAATTTTTTATAGTATATAATGCTATTCATGTTAGATAAATAGGATTTTTTCAAGAAGTTGTACTATAAATTAATATTGCGCACTATCTATGTAATTATTATTATATAGTGCAGTTGTTACCGATGATGTAAATCCTTGACATCCCTCATCATGACAAAACACACGAGAAAAAATATCAATTACTTACAAATTCGTGGAATAGTGACGTGAATAAACTAGATCCTCTATCTCTGTACACAAGATCTGTGATTGATATATTATGACTTACTATATATAATAGGCACAAAAAATTCGGAAATATATGTTATTTGAGTGTCTGCCGTGAGGTGTGCGACTATAGATACGCTTTTCATCCAGGTCTCATATCAAGTATTAATATTATCATAGAGGTCGTGCGCGTGAGAGCTCTATTTATGCTGCTAAAGAATTGTATGTTAGCGAGTATCACATATTAGCAACATATACACTAAAGTATTTTACAACTCTATAAGTTTATGAGTGCTAAATATATATATACGATAATCATTATATGCTTAGTATCTATCTATTTTTTTATCCTAATATGTATCAGTACTCAAGCAAGGAGTGAAATATTTCATAAGATTTATGTTATAACAGAAATTATTCGATTATTTGCATAGTATTAGTGATCGGTTTCAGTAATTATATATAATTGAGGACTCCTTACATAAGACTAGGAATACAATTGCAGGTGGTATTGTCGAGGGGATATAACTCTACCTTATACTGCACACAATCAGAGTGAAGAAATAAGTTATTCCCTATAACATTTAGTGTGATAGGGCGAGGTGAGAGGTTTTCACGTCAACACCTTAATATTACTAAGTTCGTTCTATCACAAGCCAGCATGAGCCCCACCCGCAAGGCAGCCACGCTCTAATAGAGAGAAACGAACACTGCCTGTGCGATACCGCCGTGTGTTGTTTACACAGTACTCGGTCCAGTCCCATGCTTCGCAGGTAGCTGCCACTGTCTAGGCATTAAAATTATCATCTCGCTTGTTCTCTAGTCATTGCTGCGTGCGCCCCGTAAGGCTGTATTTTTGAGTCCATCGCGTGTGCTAGCACACCGTAAAACCGGTTGTACTACATGTAGTTTATAGTTACTTCATACGCTATTGTATTTTAAATTAGAGTGCGTAGTACACGTAACAGACACTCATACTTTACATAACATCATAACCCTCAGTTAACTCACACACACAAACACCACATCGTGTACGATAGATAAAAACAGAAATCATACAACAATTACTATTGATTTAACGTTAAATAAATTTTATTAAAACATTTCTATTATTTATTATTCTAATGATCTCATGCGATATCGTGTTGTGTCTATAGTATAATTTAATTTAGAACAATCACTATGTGAGCGCCTTACCTAACAGTCTACAAAACACTCATTAAGGTACGCATTCCCTGGGTATCTGCTTTTTTCGAGCCACAACAAGCAACACAAATTCCCAACTATCACTTATGATATGTGATGTGATAAAGTTTAAATGACAAGATATTTTAAAGCTTTTTTATTATATTGTTCTGTTATAGTGTTTATTTAATTCATGCTCATAATATGCAATATATAAATATATAATTTATGATATATCATATACAACACCATACTTACACTCGTAATCAACACTATCCAGACTACTCCTCAGATCATATACATACACAATCTTAGCTGCCTCACTCACTCATATTTACGACAATGGCACTGCGTCGTATATTTTGATTGCCTCAATCTTTGGATGTCTCAGCTTTGAATGCTCAACTTTGTGCCTTAGTTTGATGCTCGAACTTGTATGCTCTAGCTTTTAATGCTCAACTTTGAATCACCATCACTTTTTAATGCTAGGCTGTTGATGTCCCGTCAACTTTTATATAACTTAGCTTGTCCTCAGGCTTTGTGGTTTATACTTTGATACTCTATCTTTTTAATGGGTGTAATCTTTGAACCACCTTTGATTTGAGGTATCATTTCTTATGCACAACCGTAAAAAAATAATTTTATATTATCTACTTATATACTTAAGAATCAACATGTAACGTACTAGACACGACCTTATATAGTATACATGAGATACTCATCAATTCGTGTATAAATGAGCAATAGACGCATCATACACATATAAACATTTGATCGTTATTTCACAAAAGACTTTTATCTCATTGTCTACAGATATATATATCACAGAAATTATATAGATATATAATATAATTAAAATTATTGGGCTCCTCACAGGTATATTGGGCAGGATTTTTTCAGGTAATATCTACATATTGCACAACCTAGCTAAATATTATTTAACTTTCTGTAGTATTAAAGCGTAGTCAAGCTTTTATTTATATTGTTTTATGTGCGTAATAAACAAAGAGATCTCAAATTTTTTTATAGATATGTATGTCCTTATGATAAGATATCGGTATAATTAAGAATATAATATAATTAGTTTAGGCTCCCAGAGTAATTTAATTAGGCAGTTTTTGAGGTAATGATTATATACTCTTTAATCTTTGCACACAACAGTAATAATATATTTTATAATTTATAAATGTTAGCAAAAACTCTTTTTAAAGCTTATTTATAATATTATTTATAATTAGTGTAATATTAGTGATAGATTTAATAGAGTTTGCTATCAATATTATATAATTCGTTATGATTAATAATACAGTGATATTTTATACAGATAATAATATTATGGAGCTCCCAGAGTAATTTATGCAATAGTGTTTGAGGTATTTCCTTGCAACAACTGATTATATAATATAATAGTATTATTAATCATAATATTATCATTCGCTTAGTTGATGAAGAATAGTGCGCTACGGTTCCCATAGCGTCTACTTGAGCCAACAGCTTCGGTGACTGTGGTGATAACAGCGGAGAAGAGCATAAGAAGACGCCTCTCATACATCGATCTAGCGTGACGCGTGCGAAACTAGTCTGAAATATATGGTCACTAGATAGCGGGCGTGTGCATACATCACAAGCTGAATTCGGGATCCTCGCGGAGCCCTCCTAATCTGTATCTCAATACTATCTGGAGACAGATGTGATAAGAGTAGAGAGTGGGTATCCTCCTTTGGAAGCCAGACCCGATCACCTGAGTAGTTGTAACCACATGCATGGCGCGAGAGAGTTTATCGTGAGTCCTCGCCGAGAGAGCCTACGTCATCGCTAATGTGCAATAATTTATTTCAGTGTTCCGTCTAAGCAGCGTCGTCGATACAGACAGACAATTATAGTAAATCACGTACGAGCATGAATAGTTATATAATAATTATCTCTTCATAGCAAATATACAGTTTTCAGATAATAATATATTGGAGCCTCCTGGTTATATTTTGCAGGTGTTTTGAGGTAATATTATACCTTTGCACACCCTGAAAATATTTAATATAATTTATGTTAAATATGTCTACTTATTGGTTTATCATTGCAATTGCTGTTAAATGTGTAAATAGCATAGAAAACTAATTGTTATAAATTTAGTGGTCTTTCATGTCAGATGTTTCAGATAAACAACTGAACTCCTAGTAGGTAATTTAGGCAGATGTTCGAGGTATCTTCTTTGCACACTCGTAAATATTTTACAAATTTGATGTAGTGTTAATGCGTAGTCAAGCTTATTTATTATTGTATATAAAGTATATGTTATGCAATTGAAGAAATCTTATATATATTGGTATATAATAATGAGGTATTCATGTTATGATCGAGTTATTACAGAATTACTATATATATTAGAGTACTTATTATGGATAAATGTAAAGAGCAAGGGTGTTTAATGTAAGGTACTCCTAATCTCACTCTTATTTAGCACCAACCGCTAAAATAATTACACATTCTATGTAGTGATGTCAAGTAGACAAGCCTTATTTATGATTGTTATATGTGTAATATGCACTAGAAAACTAAAATTGTTATATATAGTATTCATGTTATGATCGGTTTTTAGGAAATAAATGGCTCCTCGGTAATTTAGGCAGGTGTTTTGAGGTATCTACTTTGCAGAAACCCTAAAATTTTTTTACTTTATGTAGTGATAAAAGCGTCAGTCAAGCCTATTTATATTTTTTATTGTGCAATAGCAAAGAAAATCTAAATTTGTTATAATACTGTATGTATTCATGCTATCGGTTTCAGATAATAATTGGGCTCATAGGTAATTTGGCAGGTGTTTGAGGAGGTTTCTTCTTTGCACAACCGTAAAAAATTACCACATTTATGTATGATAAAGCGTAGTCAAGCTTATTAAGGTTTTTTTATATATGTAATAGTAAAGAAATCTAAATTTGTTATACAATGTGGTTTTCATGTTAGATCGGTTGCAGATAATAATTTGGGCCTTCTGAGGTAATTAGCAGGTGTTTGAGGTATCGCTTTTCTTTGCACAACCGAAAAAAAATTTAAACATTTATGTAGTATATAAAGTGTAGTCAAGCTTATTTATATTGGTATATGTGTAATAGCAAAGAAAATCTAAATTTGTTATATAGCTTATTCATGTTCGAATCAGTTCAGATAAATAATTGCTCTCACTAATTTAGGCAGGTGAATTGAGGTATCAACTTTTGCACAACCGTAAAAATATTTTCAATTGATGTATGAAATGCGTAATCAAGTTTTATTTATATTGTTTTATGTTGTATTTAGCATAAGAAAAATTCTAAAATTTGCTATAATATTATTTCATGTTGGATTCGGTTTCAGATAATCAATTTTGGGCTCCTAGGTAATTTAGGCAGGTGTTTGAGGTAACTCCTCTGCACAACGTAAAAAATGTCACATTTATGTAGTGCAATAGCGTAGTCAAGCTTTATTAATGTTATATGTGTTAAATAGAAAAAAAATCTAGATTTGTTAATAAAATTATTCATTTAGACTCAGTTTTTAGATAATATATTTGTGCTCCTACAGGTACTTAGGCAGTTTTTTGAAGTTCTGCTTTTGCCTAACTGTAACAACGTTTACACATTTATATAGTGATAAAGTTGTCAAGCTTATTTTATATTGTTATATGTGCAATTGAAAGAACAACTCTAAATTTTTATATTAGGTCTTCATGTTAGATCGTGTTTCAGATAAAATTAGGCTTTTAGTATATTAAGGAGTGTTTGAGGATCTCGCTTTGCCACAACCGTAAAAAAATTACTACATTTATGTAGTGATAAAGCGTAGACAGAGCTTATTTATATTGTTGGATGTAATAGGAAAAGAAATCAAAATTCATTATAATATAGTATTCATGTTAGATTCGTTTTAGATACTTAATATGTGCTCCTAGGTAATTTAGGCAGGTGTTTGAAGGTATCTCCTTTGCGAACCCTAAAAATTTTTTTAATTTATGTCATAATAAGTCGTAGTCAAGCCTATTTAATTGTTGTAATATGTGCAATAGCAAAGAAATCTTAAATTTGGTTAATATATATGTAGTCCATGTTAGATCGGTTTTCAAGATAATAATTTGGTTCTATGGTAATTTTGTGCAGGTGTTGGAACTTATCTCCTTGCACAACCGTTAAAACTTTACACATTAATTCAGTGACAAAGCGTAGTCAAGCTTATTTATATTTTTTCTATATTTATAGAGAGAAATCTAATGGTGTTAATAATATGTTTCATAGTTAGACGGTTTCAGATAATAATTTGTGGTCCTAGGTAATTTAGGCAGGTGGTTTGAGGTATCTCCTTTGCCAACCGTAAAAAATTTTGATGTAGTATAAAGTGTAGTCAAGCTTATTTTATAATTGTTATAGGTGTAATTTTGTGCTGTGTAGAATTTGTTATAGATATGTATTTCATGTTAGATCGGTTTCCAATAATAATTTGGGCTCCTGCAATTTAGGCAGATATTGAGGTATATCCTTTGGACAACCGTAAAAATATTTACAAAATTGATGTAGTGGCGATACTGCTAATCAGTTTATTTATATTGATTTATTGTATATCAGCAAAGAAATCTAAATTTGTTCTAATATTATTCATGTTGCTCGTTTTCAGATAGATATTTGGCTCCCTAGGTAATTTTGGTCCAGGTGTTTGAGTAACTCCTCTGCACAACCGTAAAAAAAGTTACACAATTTATTTATTGATAAAGCGTAGTAAGCTTATTTATATTGTCTATGTGTAAATAGAAAAAAAATCTAGATTTGTTATAATATTAATGATCTGGTTAGATCAGTTTTTAGGACTAGATCTAGTTAGATCAGTTGTGAAATAATTCCAAGTTCTGCTTGCCCATACTGTAAAACGTTACACATTTAATATAGTGAAAAGCGTAGTAAGCTTATTTTTATTGATTATTATGTGTTATAGCAAAGCAATCTAAATTTGTTTTATAATATTTACTCATGTTAGAATCGTTTTCAGATAATTCATTTGGGTCCTATTTAATTTAGTACGGTGTTTAGTATCAGCTTTTGCACAACCAGAAATCAATTTACTAATTTAAAGTAAGAGATAAAGCGGTAGTACAATGTTTATTTATATTGTGTTATATGTGAAATAGAAAAGAAAATCTAATTTTTGTTATAAGTATTGTTTTCATGTTAGACTCGGTTTCACGATAATATTGTGGGCACCTAGGTAATTTAATTAGGTGTTTGAGGTATCTATTTTGCACAATCGTAAATATTTACAATTTGATTTGGATAAAGCGTAGTTAAGCTTTATTTATATTGTTTTATGTTAATCAAAGAAATCTAATTTGTTTAATATGTATTCGCTGTTAGATCGGTTTTCTAATAATTTGGGCTAATAGCTATTTAAGTCAGGTGTTTGAGTATCTCCTTGCACAACGTAAAAGTTTTACATTTAATGTAGGTGATAAAGTGTATTTAAGCTTATTTAATATTGTTTTATGTGTAATAGCTAGAAATCTAATGTTTATAATATGTATTTCACTGTGTATATCATTTAGATAATAGATTTGGGCTGCTAGGTAATTTTTGCAGGTGTTGAGTTATTCTCCTTGGCAACACCGTGTAAAATTTACAATTTTATTAGTGATAAAGCGTAGTCAAGCTTATTTTATATTTGTTTTATGTTTAATTACAAAGAAATCTAAATTTTTTTAAATTAATATTTCGAGCGTGAGGTTGGTTTCAGATATATAATTTGGGCTCCTGGTAATTTAGGCAGGTGTTTGAGGTACTCAAGACTTTTGCACATCCTAAAAAATTTACACATTTAATGTATGGATAAAGCGTAGTCAAGCTTCATTTATTTGCGTTATATGTGTAATCAGCTAAAGAATATCTAGATTTGTTTAATATGTAATGAAGTTAGATCAATTTCAGATAATAATTTTGGGCTCCTAGGTAATTTTAGGCATGTTTTTGAGGTATCTCCTTTGCACAACCGTAAAATATTACGTAATTTTTGATGGTAGTGGATAAAAGCGTAGTGCCAAGTTATTTCTATTGTTATATGTGAATAGCAAAGAAATCTAATATTGTTTATATATTGTATTCATGTTAGATCGGTTTTTCAGATAAAAGATTTTGGGCTCCTAGTACTTTGGCTGGTGTTTTGAGGTGATCTTCTTTGCAAAACCGTAAAAATATTTACAATTTTCTGTGGTCGATAAAAGCGTAGTCAAGCTTACTTTCTATTGTTTTAATTGTTTAATGCATAGAAATTTAAATTTTGTAGATAATATGTAATCAAATATACGAATCAAAAGCAAATAATAATTTTGGCTCCTAGGTTAATTAGGCAGATGTTTGAGGTATTTTCTTTGAACAACTGTAAAATTTTTACAATTTGATGGTAGTCCAAAAGCTAGTGAAGCTTATTTTATCTGTTTATGTGTAATAGCAAGAAAATGTTAAATTTGTTTATAATATGTATTCATGTTAGATCGGCTTAAGTTAATATAATTGAGGCTCCTAGTTAATTTAGGCAATTGTTTGAGGTATCTCTTTAGCACAATGTAAAATTTACACATTATTATTTGATAAAGCGTAGTTAAACTTATTTTATATGTTTATATGTTGACTAGCAAAAGAAATCTAGTTGTTGTATAATATTGATGAATGTGATCAATTTCAGATATAATTGGCTCCCTAGGTAATTTAGCAGATGTTTGAGGTATCTTCCTTTGCACAACCGTAAATATTAACAATTTGATGTAGTCATAAAGTGTAGTCAAGCTTATGTTATATGTTATATGTGTTAAGAAAAGAAATCTGAATTTGTTACAATATAAGTATTCATTTTAGATCGGTTTCAGATGAATAAATTTGGGCTCCCTAGTAATTTTGCTGGTGTTTTGAGTAATCTTCTTGCTAAACCGTAAAATATTACAATTTGTCTGTAGTGATAAAGCGTAGTCAAGCTTATTAATATTGTTTTTTGTGTGCAATAGCATAGAAATCTAAATTTTGTTCTAATATGTATTCATTGTTAGATGTTTTCAAATCATAATTTTTGCCTCCTAGTAATTTTAGTATAGGCTGTTTGTGGTGATTCTTTGCACAACGTAAACTAATTACAATTTATTGTAGTGATAAAGCGTAGTCAAGCTTATTTATATTGCTTTATGTTATGGCAGGTTGTTTTGAGGTATCTCTTTGCTACAATTGTAAAAAAATTTAAACATTTATGTATGATAAAGCGTAGTAACTTATTTATATTGTTTATTATATATAAGAAATCTAGATTTGTTACAATATGTATTCTGTTAGATCGGTTTCAGAATAATAATTTGGGCTCTTAGTAATTAGGCAGATGTTTGAGGTAGCTCCTTTGCGACCACGTAAAAGATTTACATTGATGTATGTGAATAAGCGTAGTTCAATCGCTTATTTATATTGTTTATTTAATAGCAAAGAAATCTAAATTTGTGTAATATTTATTCTTTCATGTTAAATCGTTTTCAGATAATAATTTGGCTCCTTTAAATTAGGAATGTGTTTAAGGTATCTCCTTTGCAACTGTAAATTATTTAACAATTTGATGTAGTAATAAAAGCTAGTCAAGCTTATTATATTGTTTGATGTGTAATAGCAAAAATCTAATATTTATATGATATGTATATGATTTTTAGATCAGTTTCAGATAAATATTTGGGCTCCTAGGTAAATCTTAGGCAGATGTTTTGAGGTACCTCCTTGCCCACCCGTGAAATATTTACACATTTATGTAATGATTAAGCGTAGTCCAAGCCTATTTGCATTGTTTTATGTTTAATAGCATAAAATTTTAAATTTGTTATATATTTATTCATAATCGTCGTTTCATATATAATTTTGGTCCTACGCTAATTTTTAAGTAGGTGTTTGAGGTAATCCCTTGCAAAACTAGAAAAAAATTACTATTTAATGTATTGATAAAGCGTAATTAAAGCTTCTTTTATATTGTTATTATATGTGAATAGCAAAGAAATCTACAATTGTTAAAATATATTCAGGTTAGAAATGGTTTCAGATAATAATTTGGGCTCCTAAGGTAATTTAGGCAAGTGTTTAGAGAGAAGAATGTTGTTGGATTTTTTTTTTTTTGTTGTTTGTTGAGGTATCTATAATACTACAAAACTGTAAAAAATTTACACATTTTTTGTATGTGAAAAGAAAGAAAGGAAGTTTATATTTATATGTTATATTGTGTAATAGCAAAGAAAATCTAATTTTTATAATATGTATCTCATGTAAGATCGGTTTCAGTATATAATTTGGGCTCCTAGTTAATTTAAGGGAGGTGTTTGGAAGACACTTTTGTAAATGTAAAAATATTACAATTTGATGTAGTGAGAAAGCGTAGTCAAGCTTATTTATATTGTTTTAATTTGTAATAGCAAAGAAATCTAAATGTTGTTATAGTATGTATTCATGTTACAATCGGTTTCAAATCATAATGGGCTCTAGGTAATGAGGCCGGTGTTTGAGTACTTTGCACAAATGTAATAATTCACCATTTATTTGAGTGAATAAAGCCGTAGTTCAATGCTATTTATATTGTTTTATGTGTGTAATTAACAAAGAAATCTAAATTTTTTTTTAAAATGTGTTCATGTTAGATCTGTTTTAGATATTAATTTAGGCTCCTAGTTAATTAAGGCATGTGTTTGAGGAATCATTTTGCACAACCGTAAATATTTACAATTTGATGTATTTATAAAGCGTAAGAAATCTTATTTTATATTGTTTTATTGTATATTGAAGAATCTAAAATTTGTTAAAAATGTATTCATGTTTAGATCGTTTCAGATAATCATTTTGGGCTCTAGGTAAAATTAGGTGCAGGTGTTTTGAGGTAATCTCCATGCCCAACTGTAAAAAATTTACTCACATTTATTGTAGTCGATAAGCGAATTTCTACGGTACATCCTTATACTATTTATAGCAAAGAAATCTAATTTGTTTTAATATTATTCATGTTAGATCGGTCTTTCAGATAATAATTTGATCTCCTAGATAATTTAGGCAGGTGTTTGAGGTATCTCCTTTGCACAACCGTAAAAATTTACACATTTATGTAGTGATAAAGCGTAGTCAAGCTTATTTATATTGTTATATGTGTAATAGCATAGAAAATTAATTTTTTAATATTATGCATATTTGTTCGTATCAATTAATAATTTTGGCTCCTAGTAATTTAGGCAGGTGTTTGAGGAATCTACTCTGCACAAACGTAAAATATTTACAATATGATGTAGTGATAAAGCGTAGTCAAGTTTTTTTATATTGGTAAATGTGTAATAGCAAAGAAAACTAAATTTGTTATTATTTGTCTTCATATCAGATCGGTTTCAGGAAAAATTTGGGCTCCTAGGTTAATTAGGCAGAAGTTTGAGGAAACTGCTCTACATTATCGTAAAAAATAAAAAATTTGATGTAGTGATAAAGCGTAGTCAAGCTTATTTACATTGTTATATGTACAATAGCAGAGAAATTTAAATTTGTTATAACATTTATTCATGTTAGATCGGTTTTAGATAATAATTTGGGCTCCTAGTTAATTTAAGTAGTTGTTTGAGGTATCTCCTTTTGCACAACGAGAAAAAATTTACTATTTATTGTAGTGATAAAGCGTAGTAAAGATTTATTATATTGTTATATGTGAAAGAGGAAAGAAATCTAAATTTGTCATAATATGTATTCATGTTAGATCGGTTTAAGATATATAATTTGGGCTCCTAGGTAATTTAGTCAGGTTTTTGAGGTATCTCCTTTTCACAATCGTAAAATATTTACAACTTGAAGTAGTGATAGATCATAATCAAGCTTATTTATATTGTTTTATGTGCAATAGCAATGAAATCAAAATTTGTTATAATATGTATTCATGTTAGATCTGTTTCAGATAATAATTTGGGCTCCTAGGTAATTTTGGAAGGTGTTTGAGGTATCTTCTTTGCAAAACTTTAAAAAATTCACACATTTATGTAGTGATAAAGCGTAGTCAAGCTTATTTATATTGTTTTATTTGTAATAGCAATTGAAATCTAAATTTTCATATGTAGTAATCATTTAATCGGTTTCAATATATAATTTGGGCCTCTGAGTTAATCTTAGGTAGGTGTTTGAGAATCTCCTATCACAACCTTAAAATTAGTTTATCAAGTTTATGATGTGATAAGACGTAGTCAAACCTATTTATATTGTTTTTATGTGTAATAAAGAAATCTAAAATTTGTTATAATATTATTCATGTTAGATGGTTTCAGGTAATAAATTTGGGCTCCTAGGTAATTAAACAGGTAGTTGAGAGTATATTCTTTGCCCAACCGTAAATATATACATTTACTGTAGTGATCATCGTAGTCAGGCTGTATTATATATGTTTTATGTGTACATAGCAATAGACATGTAAATTTTTTATAGATATGTATTATGGTAAATCAGTTTCGTGAGAAAATAATTTTGGGCTCCCTAGGTAATTTAAGCAGGTTTTGAGGTCTCAACTTTCAACAACCGTAATAATTTCACATTTAATGTAGTTGATAAAGTCGTAGTTCAAGCTATTTTATATTGTTTTATGTGTTCTTATAGCAAAGAATTAAATTTGTTTAAAATGTGTTCATGTTAGATCGGTTCAGATAATAATTTTGGCTCATAGTTAATTTAGGCATGTTTTGAGGTATCTCCTTTGCACAATCTTAAAATATACAATTTGAGTGTTAGTGATAAAGCGTAGTCAGCTTATTTATATTGTTTTATTTGTAATTAGCAAAGAAATCTAAATTTTTGTTATAATTATGTATTCATGTTAGATCGGTTTAGATAAAAATGGGCTCTAGTTAATTTATCGCAGGTGTTTTGAGTCTTCTTTGCAAAAACGAGAAAAAATTTTATCTATTTATGTAGAATAAACGGCAGTAAGATTTAACTTTGAGTTATACTGTAATATAGCAACAGAGATCTATTAACTTTATCATAAAAATGAATTATGTTGATCGGTTTCAGATAATAATTTGGGTCCTAGGTAATTTAGCAGGTGTTTGAGGTATCTCCTTTGCACAACGTAAAATATTACATTAATCTTGATGTAGTGATGAAGCGTGGTCAAACCTATTTATATTGTTTTATGTGTAATAGCAAAGAATTCTAAATTTGGTTTTAATATCTATTCATGGTTATCGGTTCAACACAAATATATTTTTCTCCGTCGGGAATTAACAGATGTTTGAGGTCTTCCCTTGTGCACAAACCTGTAAAATATTATAATTTGATGTAGTTAGAAGCGTAGTCAAGCTTATTTATTATGTTTATTTGTATTGCAAAGAATTTAAATTTGTTATAAAATGTATTCATGTTTCATCGGTTTTCAGATAATATTTTTGGCTCCTAGGTAAATTATTCAGGTGTTTGAGGTATCATTGCCCAAGCTGGTGATAAAATATACACATTTATTAGGATAAACTTCAGCAGCAACATTAATTTATATTGTTATATTGTACATAGAAAGAAATCTAAATTTAATTATAATATAATTCATGTTAAATCGGTTTCAGTTAATAATTTGAGCTCTAGAATAATTTAAAGGCAGGTGTTTTGAGGTATCTCCTTTGCACAACCGTAAAATTTACACATTTATTAGGTGATAAAGCGTAGTCAAGCTTATTATAATGTTATATTGTAATAGCCTAGAAAACTAAATTTGTTATAATATTATGACATGGTAGATTGGTTTTTCAAGTATAATTTCGCTGGCTCCTAGGTAATTTAAGGCAGGTGTTGGGTATCTCTCTGCACAAACGTTAAAATATATACAAATTGATGTAGTGATAAAGCGTAGTCAAGTTTATTTATATAGTTAAATGTGTAATAGCAAAGAAAACTAAATTTGTTATAGTTTGTCTTCATGTCATATCGGTTTCAGGATAATAATTTGGCTCGTAGTTAATTAAGGCAGGTGTTTAGTCTGCTCTAAACTATCGTAAAAAATATAAAATTTTGATGTAAGTGATAAAGCCGTAGTCAGCTTATTTTACATTGTTATATGACACAATAGCAGAGAAATCTAAATTTGTTATATTTTTTCATGTTAGATCGGTTTTAGATAATAATTTGGGCTCATAGTTAATTTAAGTAGTTGTTTGAGGTATCTCCTTTTGCACAACGAGAAAAAAATTACTATTTATTAGGCAGGTGCCTAAATTATCTAGGAGATCAAATTATTATCTGAAACCGATCTAACATGAATACATGATTTTAACAAATCTAGATTTCTTTGCTATTACACATAATAACTAATATTAAAATAAGCTGTACAGCTTTTATACTACATAAATGTGTAAATTTTACAGTTGGGCAATGGAGATACCTCAAACACCTGACTAATTTACCTAGGAGCCCAAAAAATTATCTAAAAACCGATCTAACATGAATACATTTTATAGCAGATTTAGATTTCTTTGCTATTACAAATAAAACAATATAAATAAGCTTGACTACGCTTTCTCATTACATATAACTTTGTAAATATTTTAAGTATTGACAAAGGAGAGATACCTAAAACACCTGCCTAAATAAACTAGGAACCCAAATTATTATCTGAAACGATCTAACATGAATACAATATATAACAAATTTAGATTCCATTGCTATTAAAAATAAAACAATCAAATAACTTTGACTACGCTCTATTAGTACA
>JABUQX010030218.1:0-12500 GCA_015478945.1 Trachelipus rathkii
AGTGATTACAGTTTCGCGAGTTCATAGGAGAGAGGTTATCAGCATGAAACCGTACACTATAGTTCAATTAAACACGTAGGGAACAGAAACCGCATCTTTAGAAATAATTAGGATGTTTAGTATAAATTATGTGGAGGAGGGTTTTAATGAAGAAATAGCTCTGAAATCATCCTAAGTGAAATTAGTACAAAGGATTGATCGAAGAGTTATGATTTAGTACAAGGGTTTGACGTCAATAGTGGTGTTGTCCCTATGAAATTGACAAGTGAAGGGAATGAGGAGGAATCAAAGTTGGCATTGGCAGCTTTAGCAAACTACCGGAAAAATCTAGAGGATAAAGGAAACAAAAAAAATTGGTTGCATTTATATCTTAATAATGAAAAAAATTAGTTCTTTAGTATTAGGAAAATAGTTCTGCATTGATGTCCGAAAGAAGTAATAAGTTGCATCGAGTTATGGAGGTTTAAAGAAGACGACAATTCGGCAAGTCAGCTTCCCTTTGACATATAGTATGAGAACAAGCACAGTTAAACCACAATCGTGTAAGAGCATATATTAATAATGAGAAATCGAGTGATAGCATTATCTATCTATATATATAATATATTATATATATAAGTATATATATATATACAGTATATACATATATATAGTATATATAACTAGCTGAATATGAGTCATATGGTTATATATACCGGTATCAGTATACTGTATATATAAGATAGTATATATAATATATATAGTTATGTATATATATATTATATATAGTATACTATATATATAGTATATCATATATAGTATTATTATATATTCTATATATATATAAATATATATATATAGTATATATATATAGAGTATGTATATATATATAATTATTATTATTATTAGATATATATATTACGTGATATATATGATATATAGTATATTAGTAGTATGATACTATATATATATAGTACTTATATATATTACTATATATATATACTATATATATAGTATACTATATATATATATATATAGTATTTATATATATACTATATATATATAATATATAATACTATTATATTATAATATATATAGTATATATAGAATATATATATATTTAGTATATCTATATATATATATAGTTATTAGTAGTATATATATATATATATATATTATATATGATATATATAAATATAATATACCTACATTAAGTGGACTGACATATATATATAATATATATAATCTATTAATATATAGTTAGGTAATATATAGTAAATAGCTAACTATATAGTATATATAGTATATATATATATTAGTATACGTATATATATAGGTAGTATAGGTATATTGTTGTTTACATGATATTACCACTCACGGGCAATGCCTTTTTAACGGAGGGGGCCAAAAAAATAAAAACATAAATCAAATAAAAGAAAAAAATTACAATAAAGAAAAAACCATTAAAAGTACATGGAAATGTAAACCACCCTGTCCCCTTTGCTAACAGGCCAATGCCCTCAGGTGGGCCGCGAGTACGCGGGATTTAAGAATCAGAGAAGATTGAAATAGTAGCGGGGAAGATAAAAGAAGGCCAAGGGTTCCAGAAAACAGTGTGGCTGAAAGATAAGGAGCGCTACACAGTTGGTATCGAGTTGATCCTTGAGTCGTACCAGATATTCACGGCAATATTCATGAGAGAAAAGGCCACTCTTGTATTATCGGCAGGGCGACGACGCGAGTGGTGGGAGAATGACGAGAGGTTCCAATTCACTCGAGCACCCTGCCGTTGTATACCTCATAGAAAAGAGAATAAGGGCGACAGGACGGTCACGACGCGCGAGAAACGGAGGGTCAGGGCAGTCGCAAGAAATGATTATGGGGACAGTTCGGTATAAGCCTCTTATGCCCGCATCAGCCTGTCAACTCTTTCCAAAATGGCAGGTGGAACCGGAACCACCCAAAATGTGGGAACAGTATTCAATACAGGGGCGAATGAAGACCTTTATATAACTGGAAGCATCTGAGACAGAAGAAAAAATTCACTCGCAATCTGAACAGAATTCCCAGCTTTATTTGAGGCATTTTAGCAACCCGATGTGATGAGTGAGGTCTCCAAGGACAATTCGCTATTTATGTTTAATTTCTTAGAAGTTTACTTTTGTTTACGAACAATTGGAATTAGCCGTCGAAGGAAATAGGAGAGTTGGGAGGTATTTTAGAGAGGGAGATATGAAGAAGTCGAGTTTTCAAGGAGTTGAACTTACAAGATTACGGTTACCCCACTAAGAAATTCCGACAAATCGGCAAAAATTGAATCAGAAAGCTGTAGAACGAGAAGGCAAATTAGGTGGTCGGCCTGTAGTACGCGGGGTCGACGAGTGGTGTATTCAACGCGAGGACCGCACCGGTGGTTCTGCAATCCGGGTGATCTCTCGATTGCGGGTTCAGTGAATGCAGAAGCGACCTGCAGCTCAGGTCCGAGCTTGATCAAGTAATCAAGTATGCGCATGTGGGCGGGCGTGGCGTCTTGTCAGTTGTTGAGTATGTCCGTTGCTAGGGAGGTCCCCAGTGCACTGCCGGCAGCCGTGCGCGATGACATCGTGGTCCCGGAGCTCGTCTTAGCGGGGCGGTCGCGGGGATGACGCGGGCTGTGACGCTACATTGGATATTTAGCAGCTAAGTCGACGGCCGAGGACGACGTTCGATGACTGCCTGATAGTTACGTAGTAGCCGAGCGTAGTGCATGAACAGCGGATGAACTCTTAGGGCCACTGTTGATGTATCGACATGAGATGATTGATGCTTTGTATGCATACTCGGAGGTTGCTAGTGGAATTGTCGGATGTGAGATAGGATTCATGTAAGGCGAGGCGCGAGCGGCGTGGAACTCTAGAATATAAACGAAGGGATGCACAATTAAAATTGAGTTGAAAGAATGGAGAGTTGAGTCATGCGGCATAAGAGGGAACAGAGTTTAAGTGCCAGCTATACGAAGATCATTTGAAGTGAAGTAAGAGATGAATAAATGTTGGAGATAAACAGACACCTTGAAGGTAACACCCAAGTATAAGAAAGTGAGGAAGTTGAGTTTACAACATCCAAGTAATAATGCAAATCTGATAAGAAAACTAGATCAAGAGTAAGCGAAAGCGAAGGAGAAGATTCAAAGGAAGGTAGCTTAGAGAAGTAGCGACGGGCATGCATATGAAACCACGCCTGTCAAACAGCTTATAGCATGATGTCAAGCGCTAGCGCAGCACAAGACTCACCAGCATCCTTAAGGGCAGAAGACCACTAGATCAGTGAGATAGGAACAGCGAATATCACCAGTTGTCTCGATCGTCGAATAGCCATACTGGACGATGCTTGAGAAGAAGGGAATAAGATTCTATATGATCGGAGGGAAAATGAGAGTGTAACGAAAGGCTTTCAAAGATTTTAGATAGTATACAAAGTTAAGGCAATAGGACGATAGTTAGAAGGATAGAGCGGCTTACCTTTCTCTTTGAACATTAGGGCTGAATAAAGCGCGCTTACCAGCATTGAGAGAAAAGTGTTAGTATTAAGGCATAGGGAGTAGAGTTGACCGAGGCCAGGCGCCAGCTCAGAAGCAACCTCCCTCAAAACACGAGTGGAAGTGCCATCTGGGCCACTGTCCTTTCCGACGTTCACTAGATCTCAGTGATCTCATTAACTCCGATCATGAACGTGAATGACCAGGTAGAAGGAACGATTGGACACCTAGAGGGGACTGGAAGCAGGGAGGAGGGGGAAGCGCGGATCGTCCGATGGTGGATTAGATGAAAATGAAGACCAAAGAATTGAGCCTTTTTAGAAGGAGTGTTAGCAATAGAACGGTCAGAACGGATAAGAGGGGAGAAAGGCAGATTTACAGAAGTTATATTGACGATGTTTTTTGGCAAGCAGCCGAGAAATTTTTTATCAGAACGGAGAATCGAAGAGAGGGCAGCACACTTCCGTTTAAGTGAAAGAACTCTTGGCCCGTCCGAAATATATCCCGCATCGATTTCCGCTGGCAGGAGCGAAAATAAGTTAGAAGGTAATCCGGAGAAGTAAGAGTTCTTCCAAAGCCTTAAGCAATGTCCGCTCTTGGGTGGCACGAGAACAAGAGCCATCCGCGACCTGGATATGGGGAGAAAAGATTAAGGGTGGAAGATGACTGAAACCTGTTCCTCCCTCCGTGATCACGGCCCCTACCTTTTTCGGCAGAGCCGCAGAGGCGTTTCCGGAACAAAAACATAGATTTCCATGTCCAGCGATAGTTTAGGCAAAAAAGAGCGACGCAATGCACTCCCAATTAGCCACCCGAGATTAAAGAGTGCCCAGAAAAGTTGCGGTTTAGGCATGGGCGGAGCTGCTGGAAATGAAAAGGTGTTAAACTTTAGAGCAACAATGATTGTGCTATTAAACTTTTCGAGATAGGAGGAAAAATGATGAATTTGTAGCGAGAAGGAGAAGTGGTGAAGCATAAACCAAGAGTGTTTATGAAGAATTGGTTGGAACGATCTGGGATGTGTGTAGGTTCATTTAATCAACTGTTCCAGATCGTTTAGAATACTGAGATGTTTTGGCTTCGTTCCCCACCAGCTGAAATCAGTATGAGAGGGAGCCCAACCACGTCACTGTGGTGACGTGAGTCCCCACTAGAGTGAGACGACTTCGGCAGATTGGATGAGAGAGAAGTCACAGTCTTCGTGAGAAGTTGTAAGATCTGCTAAAAAAGTCGGAAATCTGTTCACATATTAGCGAGAGCAGTAGCAGACACCACAAGGAGTAATGGTAGTAGTCGGGAGCAGATTATTAAGCCAAAGAAACATCGAATCTAGAGATTCGAGATTTTCGAGACGTGTTACAATTTCTCATGACGTATATCACTAAATAACTGTCATACTATAAATCCAAGTTATCACTGATGTAACTACAAGATCATGTTTAAGTGTGTAGACGAAATCATATGTCAACTGTAACTCGAAACTCAATATAACTTACTCCTTCTAAATTTCAAAACAAAAGTTGACTAGTAAAATAACTCTTTTGAAATTCCAATATAAAAGTCTACTAAATAAATAACTACTTCAGATTTCCAAAACAAAAGTCTGTTAAATAAAATAAATACTTTTCCAACTTTTATTTTATATGCACACTATAATATAGGTTCAATTTATATGTACATCAGAATATGCTTCTCTTCCAAATAAATGCACAATCTATATTTTATTCAATCAAACATATTCAAAACTGCTTAAACTGAACAATATTTACTTTCAAAAATAGTAGCAGCTTTAAAACTGAACAATTCTTATTTCCAAATTTTATCTTAAGTTACCACATAAATATTACTAACGTACTAACGAATTGTTATTACAACTCATTCCAAATTCAGTCACTGAAGAATAAATAAAAACTAACCTACCAATTTACTGTTAAGTGACGTATTTCAAAAAGAAACTCTGCTAAATTAAAGTTCAATAACTGTTTCAAATATCAAAAACTAACTATAGTTTCAGTCAATAGACTATGTTACTCATCTGCCGCGTCTTGTTAAGTAGTTTCCTATGATTCTAATAGTTTACTCAAATTTCACAAATAATGAAAATATTGTTATCTATTCTGTAGCACAATTCAGTTTTAACAATTTAACTGGAATACTATAATTATCCTGATATAATTATCCTGATGATCACTGCCATAGGCTATTGCTCTTGGTAAAATATCTTCGTACAAAACTGTCAAAAAAGCTAATGCAAATAATTGTTGTACTTGGCTATTGCTCAATAAATTCTATTCAAACGTAAACAATTCAAAAATGTAAATAAGTCATATTACCTTTTTCCCAATATCGAAGTTCGTAAATAAATCAAAATCCCTATTCTAACTATTTATATTTACAATCCTATGTTTATCTCGAAGTATATTTACAATACTATAATTATCTCGAAGTTTACAATGATTAATATTTACAATTAAACAAACAAAACATTAAAATTTCAAAGTTTTTTTTCAAAGTTTTCTAAGTTTTAACACGAATGCTTTGCACGCATCCAGCTATTCCTATCAACTCAAAACAGTAAGTCTCAAATACTAACAAAAGCTAACTAACAAACAAAACAAATGATCACAAATACGGAGCTAGTCTTATCGGTACCAGAGTCAAGTATCAAGTGAGCACTTCATCGCTCTCTCTCCACGATATTGATTTTTCATGCGTGACGTCATTTTACTATTGCCATATTTTGTGTTCAAGATTTCCAGAGTGGATTTTTAACTCACTTTTGCTTTCCAAACTATAATTTTTAGAGAAAACACATAGAGATTAGTATCATATATATATTCATATAAAATATTTTATACTTCGTTAAAATATTTTTCTAAAACGTATTTACATAATTTTTTGGCTTACTTTTTATTTTTCATATATATACATTTTAATATTTTATACCTCGTTAGAACATTTTCCGAAAACGTATTTTCATAAATTTCGGCTTAATTTCCATTTTTCATACTTTAACTCATACTGACATTTAACAACTTGCATTTTCATTTTCGCGCGTGTGGCCACACTCAAATACACACACACACACACACACACACACACACACACACACACATATATATATATATATATATATATATATATATATATATATATATATATATATATATATATATATATATATATATATATATATATATATATATATATATATATATATATATATATATATATATCTCTGTGTTTTCTTTTTTTTTATATACACATATATATATATATATATATACATACACATATACATACATATACACATATACTTACATATACACATATATATATTTTTCTTTATTTTCCAGTTTCTTTATTTATAAAGATATTATTTTTATGACTTTCGAAGCCCTAGCTTTAATTTCTTTACAAAATATATTTTATCTCCATTTTCGAGGCCCTAACTTTACTTTAACTTTACCTTTATATGTACAAAACTTCAACATTTAAAGTAATTTACCTCGTTTTCCAGCATAATGATCAAACTTCCATTTTTTACCTGCGGTAAGGCCTAACATTGATGATGGCTCTAGCCTGGCCCCTATAATACCTTCCCATCAAAGCTCACAGTAGGGCATCCAGGCTGGCTTCTAAAAGATAATTCTTAGGTCTTCATCCATGAATACTCATTCCAGGGTTAATGTACAAAACATACCGCACTCATCTTAGTTGTATATTTTTGGATTTACGGCTAGCGCTCGTACTCATCTATCTCCTGTGTCTGGATGGACATATCTTCTGTCTAGGCAACAAATACTGAAATGAAACTGAAAAACATTATATGCAAGTAAAAATAATTTTTTCCTTAACTCGTTTGGCTAAGGCGCAACAACAAAAAAAAATCTCTCAAAAACATCACTATTGCTAGTGTATCGCAATCCAAAATATTCGTCTCTCGCTAATGCAAGGTCTTATCTTAACTTAGTCTATCTACGATAAGACTTTCCTTTCTTTTTCTTCCCTCTTTTTCTAAACTTTTCGGCTGGGTTAACCCAGGCACCTTCAGTGGTCTTTTTTGTTTTAGTTCTCGCACTACAACCTGTACTAGTTTCAATCTTCTCACTTTGTACACTACTAACTTCCTTACTGATTTCTACTTTTTCTGTCATAGGTGGTACTGTTTCTTCGACGTTTTCATAAATCTGTTCATCAGAACAACTTAATTCTTTTATTTCTTCAAGTGGTCTATAATTGTTTTGGTGTGTTCTACTTGCTTCAAGAGCTTCTAACTCTTGTATCCTAACTATTATCTGCATTACGTTTACCTTAAACTCCTCACAATCCTTCATAATGTGGGATCCTCCACAATACAAGCAAAATATTTCTCTTTTATGTTCTCTCATACTTATAGTGACTTCTTCTTGTTCTGTGTTGTTAGCTTTTTCTTGTTTATTTCTTTCCATTTTTACACTACAACCGTTGATTTTATGCCCTTTTTCACCACAAAAGAAGCAGCAGCCCCATTTTCTGAAACACTGCTCCTCCGTGTGCCCTTTTTTCCAACAAAACCTACATTCATTTCTTCTCATATATTGGTCTTTTCTATTTTGTAACTCGCAATCTCTAATTTGATAGTCTTCCTTGCCACACTTAAAGCAACATCCATTTTTTCTAAAACAATTTCTTATTACGTGGCCTAATTTGCCACAAAAATCACAACTACTACTCTGGTCTTGTTCATTTAAATCACCTTGTACTTTCTCCATTTTGACTTATCCATCTTGACGAATTCGAGTGATATAATCGTATGTAAGGCCCTATCCTACCCCCTCTCCAAAAGATTACACCAAGGGACTGCAGACGATCTCTTATTTTAGAATTAGAAAACAAATTTGCTATTAATGTACCACTTAGTAAAACACAAATCACTTTGAAATCAATTACCGGGGACGTTGTGGTAGTCCAGATTAGGATCTGCACCACCCAAACTTATTAAAATAATCGTATAGTGGATACGAAGATACTAAATGCTAAATATAAAAACTAAACATTGCGTTGTGTCAAACTTCTAAACCTCAAAATTCTAATTTATCTAAAATTGCTATCCGAAATGCTATCTGAATGTGATCTAACATGCAAATCCAAATGTCAATCCAAAATGTCGATCTATTAACTGACAAAATTAAATCGGAGTCTGAAATCTTTAAATCTCAAAACCAGAGCTACAATATAAATCTGAAAAACTATCGTTTTCAAAATAAATCTGACAGCTAAATTACCAATAGTGACTAAATTCAAATCTGAAATCCAAGAAATCTGAAACTAAACAAATCCGAAACTAAATGAATCTGAATTCGATTCACCTCCAAAAATAACTTGATTCTTTTCACGTTGGACAATAATATTAATTTCTCATGACGTATATCACTAAATAACTGTCGTACTATAAATCCAAGTTATCACTGATGTAACTACAAGATCATGTTTAAGTGTGTAGATAAAATCATATGTCAACTGTAACTCGAAACTCAATATAACTTACTCCTCCTAAATTTCAAAACAAAAGTTGACTAGTAAAATAACTCTTTCGAAATTCCAATATAAAAGTCTACTAAATAAATAACTACTTCAGATTTCCAAAACAAAAGTCTGTTAAATAAAATAAATACTTTTCCAACTTTTATTTTATATGTACACTATAATATAGGTTCAATTTATATGTACATCAGAATATGCTTCTCTTCCAAATAAATGCACAATCTATATTTTATTCAATCAAACATATTCAAAACTGCTTAAACTGAACAATATTTACTTTCAAAAATAGTAGCAGCTTTAAAACTGAACAATTCTTATTTCCAAATTTCATCTTAAGTTACCAAATAAATATTACTAACGTACTAACGAATTGTTATTACAACTCATTCCAAATTCAGTCACTGAAGAATAAATAAAAACTAACCTACCAATTTACTGTTAAGTGACGTATTTCAAAAAGAAACTCTGCTAAATTAAAGTTCAATAACTGTTTCAAATATCAAAAACTAACTATAGTTTCAGTCAATAGACTATGTTACTGATCTGCCGAGTCTTGTTAAGTAGTTTCCTATGATTCTAATAGTTTACTCAAATTTCACAAATAATGAAAATATTGTTATCTATTCCATAGCACAATTCAGTTTTAACAATTTAACTGGAATACTATAATTATCCTGATGATCACTGCCATAGGCTATTGCTCTTGGTAAAATATCTTCGTACAAAACTGTCAAAAAAGCTAATGCAAATAATTGTTGTACTTGGCTATTGCTCAATAAATTCTATTCAAACGTAAACAATTCAAAAATGTAAATAAGTCATATTACCTTTTTCCCAATATCGAAGTTCGTAAATAAATCAAAATCCCTAACATAACTATTTATATTTATAATCCTATGTTTATCTCGAAGTATATTTACAATACTATAATTATCTTGAAGTTTACAATGATTAATATTTACAATTAAACAAACAAAACAAATTAAAATTTCAAAGTTTTTTTTCAAAGTTTTCTAAGTTTTAACACGAATGCTTTGCACGCATCCAGCTATTCCTATCAACTCAAAACAGTAAGTCTCAAATACTAACAAAAGCTAACTAACAAACAAAACAAATGATCACAAATACGGAGCTAGTCTTATCGGTACCAGAGTCAAGTATCAAGTGAGCACTTCATCGCTCTCTCTCCACGATATTGATTTTTCATGCGTGACATCATTTTACTATTGCCATATTTAGTGATGTACGCTGGGCAAATGCCCAGTGGGCAGGCATTTATAAAATGGGCATTTGTCCAGGCATTTGCCATTTCATAAATGCCGGGGCCCCAAAACTGGGCATTTATAAAACTATCAGTAAAAGGATGAGTTATTGACAGCATTTGAAAAAAAAAACATTAAAATATAGTCTTTTCCATCCTCAAATGATAGTATGTATGTATGGTAATTTGTATTTATATATCGTCATCATCACCCACCTTCCCTCCCAAGACTGGGGTAGTGCCCAACATACACCGGGAAGCAAAAAGGATAGTAGATGATTATGACCAAGTCGAAAATTAAGCACAGCCTACCCGACTCCCTTTATAATCCTTGTTTAGTGAGACTAGTTACATCTCAGAAGAATCCTTAGAGCTTCACGGGATCTCAACAGACCTCTCACAATGGCATCTCGTCAAACATTAGAAAACAGAAATAAAATGACAGTAAGAAGCCACATATGGCTTATCAAGACTGTCCAGTCAAAAATATGTAAAGCACATGTTCATTTTGCAAATCCACAAGCATCCTAGGGCTTGTCAATAACTTGCATAGTATAGATACAACACAAAGTCCAAAACATGCTCATGCAAATCCACAAAAACATCCTTAGGGCTTGTCATAACTTACATAGTATACACAAAGTCTACAACTAAAAGAAAAAAAAAACTATCAAAAACTTCACGCCAACCACACTAAAAGCTTTAATAACTTTATAGTAAATTGCAATTAATACCTAATGAATGACTGTAACTAAAAAACCCGCTAATTTTGCTTTTACTAAAATAAACTATATGACACACAAACCATCAATATACCTATCCAATTTCTTAAATGCTGCACTCGAGTCATTCTCAACAACTTCCTGTGCAAACAATTCCAAAATTTAAAACCCTGTTGCTGAATTGAATGCTGTTCTTACCTCAGATGGCAATGCTTCTTCTTCTTAATTTTCTTACTCAATGCCCCTGGTCTCCGTTCCGTGCCTCTACTAAGACAGAATTTATTGTCTCTGTAATTATAAATAAGATGTAAAGATTTTGTAGACTTGTATCATATCCCCTCTGAGAAAATTTGCCTTTCCTACAGAAAACATTCTAACTCCTTCAGCCTCTTTCCTCATAGCTCTTACCATCAAACCCAGAAATCATACTTGTTGTTAAATGTTGCACTCTCTCTAGCATATCTGAGTCTTTTCTTAAATCAGGGCCCAAACTTGTGCACTATACTCAAATACTGGCCTAACATGGCTATTATACAATTTACTTATAACTTCTTTGCTCTTGTAAACAAAATATTTTTTATTATATCCAGCATCTTATTAGCTTTATTTCCTGCTTCCAAACACTGCTTAGCTACTTTCAAATTACTGCTTATAATCACACCTAGATATTTTTCTTGGTCCACAGACTCAAGCAAATTCCCATTACATCGTACGTTAAAAACTTTTCTTTGAAGAACCTAATGAAGAAACTTAATTCATAATTCAATTTGCCACTTAATCTGCCCACCCAAAAACTATCAAGATCAATTCTTGGAATTTTAATACATCCTTCAACTTTCCCTACTGAGGTAGCCACTTTGGTTCATTTCTGCAAACTTAGACAAACTTAACATTTAAGATCCTTGGTTCAAATTCATTTAATGATAGGTATATGAGGATACATATATTCTCTCACAGCACTGAACTCTATGGAACAGCCCACTCGTCACCTAATTCCCATGATGGAAATGCCATTTAGTTGTACACACTGTTTTATTTTTCCACACCACTCTTTAATCCAACCATTGGTAACCACTCCACCTATACCACAATGCAATAACTTCCTTATCAGGCCCTTATGCGGGGCCACATTTTTACCCCCTCACAAACCCCCGACATTCACACTCCTAATATGAACCTTTCTTCTCGCCTCTTCCAAACTCACATTTCTCCTCCAGGCATTCATTCCTTATCTGACTCAATCCACTTTTTCTTTCGGTCTCTCCAGCGGTCGATTCCCAGCACACTCACCACATGCATCCGCTTAACCAACCGACTATCATCGTCCATGCCTTTCCACTGACTAATCCATTTCAATGTAATTCATTATCTCTCATTTACCCTTTCTTCACATCACACACAACTTCCTAATATGTTCATTTCTCATTTTATCAATTCTCCACACCTAACACGTCTCTAAATTGTCCATCTGAACACCTTGCACTTTAGATCATAT
>JABUQX010030218.1:17500-22500 GCA_015478945.1 Trachelipus rathkii
ATCGACGAGAAGACACAACCGCTCCTCGCTTTCAGAACAACAAGAGGACAATATTGCCACTGATATACTACTTTGGATAGCCTACAGGCTCCACTTTGGTATGCCTATTGGTGATTAAGTTAAGCACATCTATTAGGTGACGCGCCTGCAGAATTTTCTCGACAGGACGTTCTTATCATGGGAACATCTCTGGAAAATCCATCTTGAAAACATAAAGAAGGTCTTCGATTCTTTTCGGCAAAACAGCTTAAAATGAAACTTTTCCAAAATGTGGTCAAGTTTCTGAGACCTCTCTCCTTTTCTCGGTTTTTAAATCTCCAAATGGACATATCCCCGATCCTCTGAAGCTCAAGACTCTCACAGGGTTCGAACCCCCAACAAACGTCTCAGAAACGCGGTCTCTCCTCGGTTTTCTAAACTTATTTTTCACATTTATTACCCAATTTCTCCCAAACTGTCAAGCCTATTACGCAACTAATAAAAAGAATCAGCAATTTTTTCTGGGGTCTGAGCAAAATGAAGCTTCGAAATACTTAAAAAACAAATTACTTGTTGCAACCGAACCCTCAGTTGTGCCTATCCGATTTATGAAACCTTTTTCATCAAACACGGATGCTTCTAAGGTTGCTCTGGGAGCCGTTTTATTTCAAATGGATGATAACAATAAGGAAAAGCCCCTCTCCTTTATCTCTAGATCTCTTTCTAAAGCGGAAACTAATTACCATACCTTGGAATTGGAAGCTTTAGCTATAGTCTTTGCTTTACGAAAATTTAAAAATACAATTTTCGGATATGAGGTGACAATTATTACAGATAACCAGCCTCTCATACACCTCATCAGGCATAGACAGCTATCAGGGAGACTTGAAAGATGGAATTTATTTATTCAACATTTCAATCCCACCATTATCTACAAGCAAGGAAAGTTAAATATAATACCTGATTACTTGAGTCGCAACCCTCCCCCCCTCACACATACCTTTGAGCAAAATACAATTTTGCCAACCACACGCTTCCATCTCACTAAAGAAAACTTCGTCAGAGAACAACAAGCGTGTCCTAGATTGAAAGCTCTTTATGATTTCGCGAAGCCTCTTATTTCACATAATAAACCTCTTCAGCAGCAAGACACTTCTGCAGATACATTTCCACATGTCCTCATTGACGACATTCTACATTATGCCACGCAAAATGGCGCATTTTTGATCCAGATCCCAGATTCCATGATCCATTCAATTATCGAATTCAACCACGACTCTCTCCCAGCAGGACACTGTGGTGTTGACAGAACGGTATATAGGATCAGGGAGAAATACATATTCCCGAAACTATACACACTGGTGAAGGAATATTGCAATACCTGCACCTCCTGTCAGAGAGTAAAGGGTAACAAACCTAAAAATGCCGAAATCAAAACTTACCCCATCCCCCTGGAGCCATTCTCGAAGATCCACCTCGATGTCCTTGGCCCTCTGCCAACCTGCAAGGAGACTAAGGCCAGATATATATTGGTGATGAAGGACAGTCTCACGAGATACGTGTAACTTGTCCCTCTCATTCAGCACACAGCGAAAGATATAGCACAGGCATTACTAGAAAGAGTTATATGCAGACACAGCAGTCCAGCTATAATCGTCGCGGACAAAGCTCCAGAAATGACTTCTCAGTTTTTAAAAGAAATTTGCAAGCAATGGAGGATTAAAGCTGTTAACATCGTTGTTAGGCATCCTTCTAGCAACAGTTTGGCGGAGAGAGCCATGTTGCAGATTGCAAACCACCTCCGTCATTATGTAAACTCCAACCATAATGACTGGGGTAAATTAATTCCTTTCACTCAAATCGCTATTAATTCTACTTATAATTCCTCTATAGGTTGTACTCCTCATTTTCTTTTATATACATACAACAAAAGACTTCCTTGGGACCTTCCCAACTATATTTCTCCTTTTACTAAAGGTTCCGAACCATCTAAACCTATTCATGAATACGTCAAAGATCTTGCAGAAAGAGCGAATCTCATTCGAGATCAGGCTCGTGACCATCTTTTGCGGGAAACTAATACACAAATGCATAAACAACATAAGAAGGCATCTTCAACACCAATTAGACTTCGTGATTATGTTTTCGTGTTGGATGTAAAGAAACCCGGGCAGTCACCAAAGCTTTTCCCCAAATGGTGCGGCCCCTTTCAAGTTAAGCAGCTGGTTCATTTCAACAAGTTGCTTTTGCAATGTTTACAGACTTCCAAAACATTCATAGTCCATAGGGACAATATTAAGATCACCAAACTTAGAGCTGATAATGTTCCTATTCCTTCCTCAAACCCAACAGTCGACCCTCCCCCTCCTAAAGAACCACTGTCTCAAGAACCACCTCCTAAAACCTCTCAACTAGCTAAACCTTCTTCCCCTCCTTCTTCCTCTGCTATTCCTCATACTATCTATTTCCAAAGACAGCTCCCTCCTTCATTGCAAACCCCTCCACCGATTCCTTTACCACCTCCTTCCTTGTCCCAACCTCCTTCTTCTCCTCCTTCGTCTCATTCTCCTCTTCCTTCACACCCTCCTTCACCTCTTCCAGAACCATCGCCTCCTCCTCCTGCTCAATCCCCACCTCCCTCCCACGCTCATTTGCCACCTCCAAATCCCAATTTTCTTTTCTCCCCTTCCCCTCCTCCTAGAGTAAATTTTAAAGGTTTTCCCTCTACCACACCTCCACCTCTATCTTTCGACGATTCTCTTTCCCCATCTCAACTTCCAGCATTAGGTTCTCGATCTCCTCCCCCACCTGGTTTACCCCCTAAATGTCACTTCAAAGTTGCTCACCCTACCCTGATTCCTAAACCTCCTTTACCACCCCCTCCTCCAATCTCTCAAGGTCCTTTACAACCCCCGTCAGATCTTCAAATTCCTCCCACTCAGGACATCCCTCCTCCACTCCCTATAACATCAGCTAGAAACACTTCTCCCCCCTCTCCTCCTGATGATAGATCTCGTGACCACACGTTCGTTCCTAATTTCCCAATGAGAAACGCCAACATTCCACACCCCATGGCTTTAAGGAACAGACAACAGGGTACTATATTAAGAGGTAACAGGGAATACTTACTTCCTCACACATAACATCCCTGAAGACAGGTTAGAGGTTATACAACCCCAAGACCTCCTAATATCATGAGTGTATTTACTTTTACAAAGTAACCACGGGCCGACTATTTTTACATTTATTTACATCAATGTAGAAATAATCAAACATATTAGGAAAACATTTCTAACATGTAAAATATGAAATGGTCATCACATTTCATTGAAAAAGAAAATTATAACAAATAAATATTAAGATCACAAAATTTCAAAACCTTCTTCTCATAAAATCTTCTCTTTTCCTCTATCTTCACAGACAAACATGTTGAGAAACTGGATCCTCTTCTTTATCTTGACATCAAAAATCTTCGCTCTGAAACTAGAAAACACAGAATCACAATATGAAGTTCATCAAGGCTTTGTTTTAAAACAAGCAGGACATTCAAGATTTATCACAAGCTACTTAAACATACATACTAACTTAAGATGCTCAAAGGAATTATATAACATTATAGAAAATGTATTAATCAAAAATACCCAGCTACTAACTAATTATATACCTTACTTGCAACAGAGATTCAACAGTAGATTTAACGCTAACCAAATTTCACCTGAACTAACATACATTCATTCATTATTACTTGAAAACCAGAAACAATTTAAAAATATCCTCCAAGACCCTTGGGTACTATCCTCTTTAAATATTCAGCCTTCAGCACCCAAAAGAGTAAGTAGAGGCCTAATAAATGTAGGCGGATCGGCATTGCAATATCTATTCGGGACAGCAACCATGAACGATATTAATAAACTTAATACCAAAATAAACTTATTACAAGATACGAGAGCCCATATTTATAAACTTAAAGAGCAAGTTCATCAGAATACTAATACATTAATAGATATAAAAGACAATTTGAAAGTGTTAACCCAATATATAAAAGCATCTATACCTTCGATAGAATTACAGCAGGAAATATCGAAGCTAAACACATACTTAAACTTAGAAAAAACAATCTCGAACAACATACACACCCTCATTGTAACCATACAAAATATATGGACCACAGCAAAGTACCAAACACCCCCTTAAATGTATATTCTTATGATATTTTACACGAGCTTATCAGAAATAGTAGCCAAATTTTACAACACCAACCAATAATACCTCTTACGCACGAAACATTCTACAAGTTCCTATCTTTATCTTGGTCATTTATACACGAAGACGATGCTTACCTTCTATCTACTATCATTCCATTTTCCGATGAAACTTCTTACAAAATTTATAAAGTAATTCCTTTCCCCACGCCACTAAATGCCACATACCCAAGACTGATGTTAAATAACGAATATCCCTACTATTTTCTAAATCATCAGACCCTCAAATATACATACAGTAAAAGTTTGACAGAAGACACTTGTAAACATTATGATTCAAATTTCATTTGCTTCCCATCTAACCCCACGCAATCACTTGATTACCAAAACTGTATCATATCCGCAATATTAAGAACAAATCAAACCACTCATTGTAACTACATTTCCTATCTCTCTGAAGCCTCCTTCAATCTTAAGGTCGGTCATCAAACCCTACTCACTTTCTCTTCCAAAGTCGTAGCTTCAATCTCCTGTCCCAAAAGTCAACCCAGATTAATTACTAGTAACATCTTCTTTCTCCCACAAGGATGCACATTTGTTTCAGACAAATACACCTTCAGATATCCTTCCCATTCTTCCGTGCAAACAAGTTGGATTACCAAAGATTCTCAACTTCCGGAATATCCACTTGACCGTCAAAATTTTATCCCAAATGTTACTTCTCTGACTTCCAAATTAAAATTAAAACCATTACATCCCCAGTGGGATGAGTCTCTTGACACTATCAATCGAACTTTACAAACTCAGAAAAGCATAAAT
>JABUQX010030219.1:0-42229 GCA_015478945.1 Trachelipus rathkii
TTTTCTGGATTCCATTCCATTCCATCCGTCCATTTTCTTCCTGATTCCTCCTTCCACTCCACTACCACACACATGCATGCACATTTACCCTTATACGCACGTACAAAACACACTAACAACCCTTTGGTCTTTCAGGGGACAATTTTGAGAATCCGAATTTTTCGGTCAACCTTTTTTTCCAGGGTGCAATTTTGGTCTTGTAGCTTTTTTGACCTTGTAGGTTTGATGCTCAACCTTGAAGGTTCATCTTTGATGACTCATCATTGATGACGTCATCTTTGATTCCACCTATATTGATGATTCATCTTTGATGACTCATCTTTGATGGATCCCAACCCCTGAGCCTAGAACAGAGGAGTTAATATTAATGTCTACCCCTATGTTATAAGCTGCCCGCCAGGACGCAGCGTGATCTCTCCCCGCAAAGGATGGAGGCCCCGCACCCGTAGGCGCAATATTCCCGCGCGAATGAAAAATATATATAAGTCATTCATTTTTATTTCATACTTAAACATTTCAAAGAATTTCTTTTCAAATATACTATGGAGTCATTCATTTTTTATTTCATATAAACATTTTTTTATTAAAAAAACATTTCGCGAACCCTAATGTAGCTTCATTACAGACCTATTCCCAACATATATTTGTGCTGGAAATTATTTTACTTAATACTTTTTTAAATACTTTTAATTTATAAATTTTTTAAATTATTAGTATATAAGAAGAAAAAAACCAGAGTGTCTGATAAATAAACATTTTATTTTACTACAACTGTTCGAAACTAAAAACATTAACATTACATGCCTTAAAACGGTAGATAATTAAAATCCAATGGGGGGTCAATTTACCCTAAAAAAACACCTAGGGATTAGTATGCTTTGTTTTACTTTTTACTGCTTTTAACTCATGTTTTACTGCTAACACCCATCATGTTTACTGCTTTAACATATGTTTTACTGCTTTAACTCATATATTTATTAACGTTATGCAGCAGTAAATCAGTAAAATCAATAAGGTGTTACCTAACACCAAAGGGGATAAAACCATCGTTCTTCTTTTACTGCTTTACTGCTTTAGCTCATGTTTTACTGCTTTAGCTCATGTTTTACTGCTTTAACTTTCTGCTTTACTGCTTTAACTTTCTGCTTTACTGCTTTAACTTTCTGCTTTACTGCTTTAACTCATATATTTATTAACATTATGTTTTCTTTTATATTTTTGTTTTAATACTTTTTTTATTTTTATTATTATTTTTATTTATTTTTATTATTATTTTTATTATTTTTATTATCTTATTTTTATTTTTATTATTATACTTAGTGTTTTTCTCTGCTTCCATTCCATTCCATTCCATTCCATTCCATTCCATTCCATTCATAACGTATAATTTATTAAAACATTTTATGTTTAATTAAACACGTACATTTATATTACTCATTCAAATATAACTAAAATTATTTCAAAAGTTTCTTAAAAACTTCTATAATAAATCAATCATTAAATAATTATCTTTGAACAAAGAAATTTTTATTTTAAAGTTAATACTGTTTATAAATTTTATAACTATCAAGTTTTAAAATAACTTTTACTAAAATTTTATGAAATTTTATTAAAACATATATATTTTACGTACCTTCAGTAAATCAGTAAGGCCAGCCCCTAGCGCCCCTCTACATCAAGCTATGCCACGTTTTGTTCTATTGACTTACTGCTTTACATCATCTTTAGCTATGTAATAGTATAAAATAACAAAATAAGTTCTTCTCTGTTAACATAACATGTATTTTTATTAAAATCATTCTAAGTTTTTATTTAAAAATAACAATTATTCACTTACATTTATATTATTCACCCGATGTTAACTAAAAATATTTCAAAGTTTTTTAAATAATTCGGGTTTTCTTTATTATTATTATTATTATCTATGTACATTGACAATCCATCACGAAAAAACACAACAACCCGCACTCCTTACAGATACGAAACTGACCTCTCTCTGTAAAATGTGTTGAAATAACTACTTGAGTCTAATTTTAGGATAATCCTTTTTTTGTAGCCTGAGGCGATTTAAGCCTAATTCAAGGTCAAAATATATTTCAAACTGACCTTTTTTCTGTAAAATGTGGTGCAATAACTACGTTAGGCCTAAATTTAGGCCTAAATTTAGGATAAGCCTTTTTGTAGACGGGCTAATTTAATCCTAATACCAGGTCAAAAGGTAATTCCCGTATAGACAAGATTCATTGTTATTACTTTAATTTTTTATAAATATATTTCCTCAAACTGAAACATGCTGGATCGGTAAGATCCTTTAAGCGGGTAAGAAGGAAATGTTTACTTTGATTGGTCGGAGTAATCATTATCTCTATATGACCTCGTATGTGATTGGTCGAGTATTATTTTCGTCTTTTGAAAATTAATTTTGTTCTTTAAACTTGTATTTGAAAGGCAGGTGTGTGTTTTATTATCTTTTTGAAGATTCAAACTCATTTTAAAATCATAGTCATTTTGGCTGCTAAGCGGTGCACAAGTTATCTGATTTGTATTAAAAGTGTTTTATTTTTACTAAGTGTATATCATATTTATAATAAATACTTACATTGAGGAATAATTATTAATTCACTAGTTCATAAGCTAACCACCAGGGCTCAGCATGAGCCCCACCCGCAAAGGCAGCCAACCCCGCACCCGCTGGGGCGTCCCGCCGCGTCCCCGCCCGCCGCGTGCGCCCGCAGGCGCAATATTTCCGCGTTCCCCGTTTGAAATATATTTTGACCTGAATTAGGCCTAAATCGCCCGGGGTACAAAGGATTATCCTAAATTTAGGGATAAAGTAGTTATTTCAACATTTTACAGAGGTCAGTTTCGTATCTTAGCCAAGAGTGCGGGGTTGTTGTGTTCTCTCGTGATGGATTGTCAATGTACATAGATAATAATAATAATAATAAAGAAACCCGAATTATTTAAAAACTTTGAAATATTTTAGTTAACATCGAGTGAATAATATAAATGTAAGTGAATAATTGTTATTTTTAAATAAAAACTTAGAATGATTTTAATAAAATACATGTTATGTTAGCAGAGAAGAACTTATTTTGTTATTTTTATGCAATACATGGCTAAAGATGATGTAAAGCAGTAGTCAATAGAATAAAACGTGGCATAGCTTGATGAAGGGGTGCTAGAGGCTGGCCTTACTGATTTACTGATTTATTGCTTTAAGGTACGCAAAATATATGTTTTTTTAATAAAATTTCATAAAATTTTAGTAAAAGTTATTTTAAAACGATAGTTATAAAATTTATAAACAAAAGTAATAATAATAATAATTCTTTGTTCAAAGATAATGATTGATTTATTCTATTATTTTAAAGAAACTTTGAAATAGTACAGTTATATTTTAGAATGAGTAATATAAATGTACGTGTTTAATTAAAAACATAAAATGTTTTAAATAAGTATACGTACTGTGTGTGAGTGTGCGTGGGTGTGTGTGTGTGTGTGTGTGTGTGTGGGTGTGTGTGTGTGCGTGTGTGTGTGTGTGTGTGAAATCGTTGCAGTGTAAGTAACATCTGTGTGTGTGTGTGTACCGCTGGACGTGTGGATTAAAAGGTCAGAGATTTGCCTTGGAGGTGAGCGGTCGAGTTCTATTTTGATTTATGACCGATGGGGAACTCGAACATATAAAGACGATAAGGCTTGAGGTAGTAAGGAAGGTGAAAAATCGTGAGTCATAACCACGTGGGTGTGTGTGTGTGCGTGTGTGTGTGTGTGTGTGTGTGTGTGTGTGTGTGCAGATGGGTGGTGGGACGGGTCTGGTGGGACGGGATACAAGGAGGGATGGGTGGACATAAGGCGGGCAGCTGTGAACCTACAGGTTCAGGTGGGATAGGGAGCCGCCAAGGCAGAAGCTGCCTGGCAGCAAAGCAACGGCGGAAAACGCACCTACGTGCAGTTCAAAACGGCAAAAGGTTAAGACATCACAAAGGGCTAAGCCCCAAAATGAACATAAAATCAACGTGGGCAAAAATTGACCCATGGACAGAAAAAAAATTAAGTTGGGGTGCATTACAACGGTTACTAACGCAACCGTTTAGTCATATCTACGAAAGGGCGCTAAAATTAAGTTGCCAAAAAAAGTAGGGTTGCCAAAAATACCGTGGGCAAAATGACCCATGGAAGATCAAAGAAATTGGTCGAAAAAAGGTTAAAGGTAAAGGGTCGGGTGGAGTATTAAAATTTGAACTCAAAAAGGTCAAAGGTCAGGTAAGATGCTGTGGTCGGGATGCAGGATTCTGCGAGGTCCCATGTCATTTTCGTGCAAAATGGATCCCATACTACTATATATATATATATATATATATATATATCTCCACTACTGCAACTATTTACTCTCTCTCCACACGTACTCTTTCTTTTATATATATATATATATATATATATATATATATATATATATATATATATATATATATATATATATATATGTATTAACCCTTGAAGAATTAATACAGTGGTAATGAAAAGGGGTAATTACTTTTTATTTTTATTTTTAAATTTAAGTAAATCGAATAGTAATAATGGTATCAATATTAAGAACAATTTAAATTGCAATCAATTCATTAGTTAACACAATGGGCCAGTTCACAGTAATTGATAATATTAGTGAAAGTTAACATAATAGGATTCTACGATCAAAACACAATTCTCCGGTCCTTCAACGAGCCGAAGTTAATGCGACTTCTTTTCTTGTAACTTGAAGCCTTACTGCCCTTGCCTTCCCTCAAATGCCAGGCATTCTCGGGTGGCATTCAGGGTGACTCACTTTTACGTCACCGAATATTTTTCTTACATAATGAAATACCAATAATTAAAATTTAACATACGGAGAAACCCCCTTTTTTTGAGTGATGTTACAGATTATTATTATAACAGATTTATGCACAAGAACTATCACGGGCATCCATATTTTTTTGTGAGGCAAGGGGGAAATCCTTTATACGTTTTTTTTTTTTTTTTTTTTTTTTTTTTGAGTAGTAATTTTGACATTATTATTACGAACAAATTTTATTCTTACAATACATTGTTACAAAATACATAAAAGACCTTCTAATCCCCACCTCGGGGGTTTGACTATTCCAACTCTTCTATCCCACAGCCCCTCCTGTGACATTTTGTAAAGAACACGCGGGAATTTATTCACAACTATTAATATTTGGCAGCATGCTTTTCAGCCGTAGCATTAGATAGAGGAAAGAAGATGATTTTTTTTTTTTTTTTAAGGATAATTTTTTATTTTAATTTTTTTCTAATTCTAAAAATTTCATCCAGAATTAAAAATCCCCCCCCTTTTTCTTCTCTTCTCTCTTTCCCCTTTTTTTCTTTCTTTTTTTTTATTTAATTAATCTTATATTTTTTTTGATTTACAGCGTCCCTGTCGGTTATGTTATGGAAAATTCTTACATTTCTTAAATTTTCTACCTCCTTTCCTTGCTTTAAAATATAAACGTTATTCTTTTTTTTATTTACGTAGCACCCTGAAAGGTCCTGAGTATCTCTCTGACAGTTTCCCTACATTATACTGTTGATTTCTTACTAACACGGCCCTTGCCTTGTGGAGATCTTTCGGAACAAATATATTTTTATTTTTATATACAACCTGTGGTGCCAAAGGCCTACGCATTAAAGCCACTAATTTCTTCAAATAGGCACTTTGACTGACTGTGGCACTGAGTGCCTCCTTCTGCAACAAGCTTCCTGGCACTGATAAATTCTGGCCAAACATAAGAACACTGGGAGTGACCCCCTCGTCATTTATAGGGCTAATTCTCAAACAGTACAGTGCCCAAGGCAAAATTTCAGGCCATTTTAACCCTTCATTCTCCCTATCATTAATCATACACCTTAGTGTCACTATGAGAGCTTGATTTAATTTTCTTGGCCGTTCGAACGAGGGGAGTTAGGCGTTGTGATAATATTATCTATGTTGAGTAGGTTACACACGTCATTAAATAATTTGGCAGTGAACTGGCTTCCCCGGTCTGAGATGAGTCTTTTTATTGAGCCACAGAACGGAAAAATTTCGCCCACTAACACATTCAACACCGAGTCGACCGTCGCCTGCCTAAGAGGGTAGGCGAAGGGATACTTACTAAAATCTGTCGATAAAAACAAGCAGATAATTGAACCCCATACTATACAGGAGCTTACACAAATCCACATGGAGGGTGTCGAATTTCTCCGAGACTTCCTTAAATCTGCCGAATTCTGGAGATATCCTTCTAACGCTCTTATTTTTTTGACAGACGTCACAACTCTGTATAAATTTCTTTACTCTACTATGCATAAATCTGAAAGCGAAATCCGCTCTTAGAACAGTCAAAGTCCGTTTAATTCCCAAGTGATTTGTATTATATATTTTCCCTACATGACTTATCCACCAGATTTTCCGGTACTAATATTCTAGCTTGTGCCTGTGGAGATGTCAACCGCCAAAAGACAACTTCCATTCATTCCTTGCTGGCCTTTAACCACTAGTTTCCAGCCACTGTGTCTCTGCAACCATCCAGTCTCCTGTTCTATACTTTATCTCTTTGTCCACCATTTTCTTCATCCATTCCATTTCTTCCACTGTAAGTTATAAGTATTTATTCAAATCACATCAAAGTCATTCTCATCCTTTCCCAGCTTCCTACTCCATATCCTTCATTATGTTCATATTATTATTATTATTATTATTATTATTATTATTATTACTATTCTTATTATTATTATTATTATTATTTTTATGTATTATTATTATTATTATTGTGTGTGTACCTTCGCTTTTATTATTCTTATTATTATTTATTTACTTTTATTCTCATTATTATTATTATTGTTATTGTGTTATTATTGTTATTATTATTATTATTATTATTATTATTCATTATTATTCATTATATATTATTATTATTGTATTATTGTTATTATTTATTATATTTATTATTGTTTATTATTGTGTTATTATTATTATTATTATTCATTTATTATTATTATTATTATTATTATTGTTATTCCTTTATTATTCCATTATTATTATGTTTGCATTAAAACAGGATGTGCATTATTCCTGTAACAATTACTTATTTTCATTTTTTATTATCCATTTTATTTTTCATGATTATTATTTATATTCTCCATTAAGTTTCGTTTTTTAACGTTCGATTTAAAGGGCTTAACCCTTCCACAATGGAATTCTGAGATTCCATTTCATCATCCTCCCCAGTTGTAATTCCGTTTCCATGGCGTTTCTCTTGTGCGCCCACTCATCTTCTGTACAGGCTAGTTTGCCAGTTGCAGATCTGGCCCTCTGCTCAGTCTTATCTCTTTGATTGTAGCCAATTCTGTCAAATTATCGCCAATTTATTTTTTAGCCTTAGAGACCAATTTAAATTCAACGTCAAATTTGCAATAGTATTCAATAAATTTATTTGATGAACTTTTTCAGCACTCTTTTTCGTATAAGCTGTGATCAACCCATTGTTGCTGGTACAGATATTAACTCTCCTATTTGCAATTAAGTAAGCATATTTTTGTAAACTGTTATTGACGCATAATAATTCCTTAACTAACTGTGGTAGTGCCACTTCCACCTCAGTAAGTATAGTACTGTAAAGTGCAAAAATCTTCGTCTGATCATTCTCTTCTCCCATCAGTGCACTGGCTATAGTAAGCTCGCTTACCTTCGTGTATAATAGTAACTCAGTTTTTTCATCAGGGAACGACAATAGGGTGGCACTCACCATAGCCGCTTTAGCTTCTTGAAATGCTCGCTCGGCTTCTACTCCCCAGGAAATCCTTTTATTGGAGGCAGGCTTTCCCTTCAACATTTTTGTTAGGGGTTGCAATAATTGGGCCGCTCCGACTATGTTAATTCGGCAAAAGTTATATAGACCGAGGAATGCTCTAAGTTGTTTGATAGTTGTTGGCTTTGCAACATTCACCACCGCGTCGATCTTGTCCTTGCTAGGCCTAATTCCCTTCTCGCTAATATTAAAACCTAGAAAATCTGTTTCTCCGACTGCAAGTACACATTTTTTTGGGTTCATATAAATTTTCATATACTTTAATCTCTCTAAAACTTTCTCCAACTGCAACATGTTCTACAAGAGTCGAACTGGCAATTAATATGTCATCTAAATAAACAAAAACATTCCTTAAATCTCCAAGCAAGATTGACATGAAGCGCTGAAAGGCACTAGATGAACACTTGTGTCCTTGTATTAAATAGTTAAAACTGTAGTTACCAAAGGGACAAGTAATAGTGAAATATTTCTTTGTTTCCTCGCTGATCGGCACGTTATAGTAAGCTGCCGAATATCTAGCCGTGTTAGCAACTTGCAATGTTGTAATTGCAATATGATATCTTTAATCTTAGGCAGAGTAAAATTGTCAGAGGTGGATCTCTGGTTCAATAATCTCAAATCAACGACTAAACGAACTCTGCCATCCGGCTTTGGCAAAAAACTAGTTGGGAATCCCCAATCGCTTCTCCCCCTCGAAATGACCCCCGCATCCAATAATTTATTGATTTCCTTCTTGGCCTTTTCAAAAAGATGCGGTGCTATACTTCTACTCCTTAGCTGTATTGGCGTGCCTTTGATCTCTACATGGTATGGGTAATTTGCCGCCAACTCGCATAAAATCTCTTCTTTTAAGGGGCACTCTTCTCTCCTCCCCCCCCTCATCAACAGTGCAATCTTCACCCCCCCTCCCAATAGTACAATCTTTACCTCCCTCCCCTATAGTTTCATTACCATCAAGTTGTGAATGAGCGACCAAGCCATTCTCACAGCTGTCAAAATAAGCCACGCCTCCTTTCTTCCCTGTGCTTTGTACAGGTAAAGCCTCATCTTTTGGTTGATCGTTCTTTAAATTTAAAATTAGGTGCTTCATAAGGTTTGAAATAAAGACACCCGATACTTCCCTAATTAAATTATTCCTTCATTCGTATTCGCAAAGCAGTATATTTAAAGAGACAGCTGGCTAGAGGGAAGATAGAATTTCGAACATGTTTAGAAAAGTCAAAAGCTTCATTACTACTAAGAGAAATACTACGTTTCGTGCTGGGATCTAATAGATAATGGTACCTAAAGTCGATAATGAACCCATATTGCTTCAGAAAAGGCATCCCCAGGACGTTGAAATTTAATATCTGTGGCGTAGGCATGCACATTGTAAAATCTATCTAACCCCAAATCAATTTCAATTACCCTTTTATTATAAATATTCATGCAGCCTCCATTCACGGCTCTGGCAGTGCCAAGAACGGCACCCCCCTTATCTAATTCAGACGCTACCACCAGGTCGAGGCAACTTCCGGTATCTAGTAAATAAGATTCATTGTTAGTTTTATCCGATATGTAATACAACTTATCAAAAATTATATCTCTAACAGCTGCAACGATTTTAGTTGAGTTGCCAGAAACCTCCACTACAGTATTACCAGATAAGTCACATGCATTATTTCTTAAAATTAATGATCCCTCATGCTTATCGGAAGGAGAAGAACCTCCTTCATCCCTAAAGCTAATACAATTCATTTTTAGAGAAAGGGAATTTCGCCCCCTTCATTAATTACAAATTCATTTTTATCATTATTTTTATCAACAAGTATGGAGTCACAAGTCTGAATCGCCTCCATTCCCGCCTTCTCCCCAGTGATCGAAGTGGGGGAGCAGGTCGACTCCGGGGGGGGAAACAGCGACTCATTCACAAAGCTATTGTTTTCAATATAATTTAAGAATTTACAAAATCGTTATTGCCATCATTATGGCTATCATTCCTAATTCTACAATCACTACTATTATTATTGTCATTATTGCTATTAATCTCACCATGCATTGAGTTACAATGTAAAGTCGTAGAGGACTCCTGTGGGGGAGAGGTTGACTCAGGTGGGAGAGAAGCTGACCCGCTAGAAGTCCCCACTTCGTCCATTTGAGTCACCCTCTCATCATTAAAACCTTCGATTTCAGATGCATTGTTAATTACCCCCTCTTGCCCTTGATTATTTTTACAAGTAAAATTTCTATTCCATTTAAATCTATTAATATAATTAACATTTCCATCATACCCACGATTAACATAATTACAATTATTACTAAAATATCTATTACTATTATGGCCATTAAGATTAGCATACTCATTATTATTATAAAAATTATTATGATCAACACGTGCATTATTATCATAACCATTACTGCTATAATTAATATTTTCATTACCATGGTGATTATTATTATAAAAATTGTCCCTATCATAGTTACTGTAATTACCATTATTATGATTATGACTATAATTTCTACCGTTATTATGACTATCATTATAATGATGCCTTCTACTATAGTTAAAATTAATATTTCCCCGCCCAAAATTAGACTTATTCATACAAAAGTTGCAGGGTAAACAATTACAAGGATTTCTACTCACACAAGCGTTATTCCCCCACATATTTACCCCCATCTGGCCTGGGAGTCGTCTCACAGGCCAACCTCTCCATTTCCCTGGTTCGAAATGTTGGAGTTCCGCTGCGGGGGAGAGGGAGTTGCCGGGGGTTGTGGAATTAAGGCATACATTGGGCAATATCGACCTTCACACCTAAATGATTTATGCAAGAATTTCCTATGGAACCTACAAAGACCTTCTGTACTAGGGCCGGCTGCAACGTTGTTATATGCTGATCGGTTGAAGTTTCTTCCTCTGGATTCTTGATCATTGCTGGGGGTGGGGGAATTCTTCGCATTCTGACACATCGTTTTAGCGAGCTCTATTACGCTTTTGGCAAGTAACCTCATTTCTTCAGCTGACTTTTCATGAGAGATTATCAGTCGACTTATTTCCCTCTCTTGTGCTGAAGTCTCTCTGTTAGGTGGCTTGGTGACTTTCTCTTCTGTTGATCGGACGGCGTTCACAGGCTGCCATTCGGTTCTCCCCCCCGCGGGGGATTGGCGAGCTCCGTTTTGGGAAAAAAATTTGTTAAAAATGTCGTCGGCAATTTCAATTAATTCCTCAAAATCATGGTTCTTCTCTGTCGTCATGAGGGAGATCTGTAACTGCTGAGGTAATCGTAAGAGAAAGAGTTCTCTAATAAATTTTGCATCGTTGTCAGTTATTGAATCGAAGCTGCATAATCCGAGCATTTCTTTTATTCTAACTGCGTAGTCGGATGGGAGCTCTCCTTCCCTCATTCCTGATCGAAAGACTTCTTCTATCTGCGTTCTTAGCGATGGTGCATAGAGTTTTTCTATTACTTTTACTAATTTGGTATAACAATCGTCTTTTAAGGGAAGTTTCAACGAATTTGTAATCTTGCTTGGTAATTTTGATGCCAGTAACCTTACCCTCTCCCTTTGATCGATGATTTCATTAAGGTTAAAGATCATTGTCGTCTGCCGCACTCTAAGGCCTCAAATTCGTTGAAGGGGGGAATAGCATTGAGGGGGAGATTCTTCTTTCTTCCTTTTCTCCCTAAGAGAGTGGGGGAAGGGTGACTCTTCACCAAGTTTGCTGCTTCATGCTCTTCTTGGATCTCGCTTTCCGATTCTGTTTCATATTGTGATGCGTCACCTTCTTCATTTGCTCCTTCGGTCGGGGGGACTTCTGGGGGAGTGTGATGGGGTCTTGATGCTTGAGACCGAGTCACAATAGCTATGTTGTTTCTTTTCGTTTGAACTCTGAGTGACTTTCTTTTTAGACTCGGCATTCTTAACGGTTTTTTTTTCTTTGTTTAGGGGAAGGTTTTTTTGTGTGTGTTTGTGTTTTGATCGGCACTTTTTTTCACTTCACTGTCTTAATTAGGCACTGTTTGAATTAATTCACTGTTTGACACTCTTCAGATCAGTTAGGTATGGGAGTTCAACGTCACTCTGGAAAGGTTACCATTTCTTTGCATTAACCCTTGAAGAATTAATACAGTGGTAATAAAAGGGGTGATTACTTTTTATCTTTATTTTAAAATTAAGTAAATCGAATAGTAATAATGGTGTCAATATTAAGAACAATTTAAAATGCAATCAATTCATTAGTTAACACAATGGGCCAGTTCACAGTTATTAATAAGATTAGTGAAAGTTAACATAATAGAATTCTACGATCAAAACACAATTCTCCGGTCCTTCAACGAGCCGAAGTTAATGCGACTTCTTTTCTTGTAACTTGAAGCCTTACTGCCCTTGCCTTCCCTCAAATGCCAGGCATTCTCGGGTAGCATTTTGCAGTGACTCATTTTCACCGAATATTTTTCTTACATAATGAAATACCAATAATAATTAAAATTTAACATACGGAGAAATCCCCTTTTTTGAGTGATGTTACAGGTGTGTATAACAGGTATACAGAACTATCACGAGGCATCCATAATTATTGTGAGGGCAAGGGGAAATCCTGTCCTCACATATATATATATATATATATATATTATATCTATCATATATATATATATATATACTCATTCAATATATATATATATATATATATATATATATATATATATATATATATATATATATATATATATATATATATATATATATATATATATATATATATTGTTAATACATATTTTCCTATTTATTCATTTATTTATATATGCATTTGTAAATTATCCATATTTTTATCGCCACATTATCATGTAACATCAATAGGCTGTTAATTGCAGAATTTACTTGGCACTTTGAAACGTGTCATTCTCATACCCTAAAGGGTAGCCGTTAAAAAAATACATTAAGGAAAGACAACATCAGAGCACGGGTCATAACTTGGGGCATTGAGGGTATTTGGCCTAAAGGGATAAATGCCTTTACAAATTTATAGGTAATGGATATTTTTATCCCTATGGGCATGGGTAGGAGCTGGCGGGGGTTGAAGGGGATAGAATGCAAGAGGCATACCCCATAAGGGAAGGATGGGTATGGGGGCAATCAATTAATTGTGGCATTACCTAATTAAAATATTTTCAATAGAAATATGTTTTAATAATAAAGATTCATTTAGTAAAAGTAAAACAAGCTTCTTTTCATATATATATATATATATATATATATATATATATATGTGGTGTGTGTGGTGGTGGTGTGTGGTGGTGGTGGTGGTGGTGGTGGTGGTGGTGGTGGATGAGGTTTTTGGTTTTGTAGGTGGAGTTAAGATCAGTGCTTAGTACTGCATTAGGAAGGATTATTAATAATAGCAGTGATTTATTAAAAATAACATGCAAATTTTATAATTAGAAACGCCTTTGACCTCCTTTTAAAGAACATCATAGAAATATATCAGACTGGGGTTCAAATCTCGTGTGTGAGCTTAATTAAAATCCAGCCCTTCATGATGCGGAGTTGCGTGAGCCACGAAACAACAAGAAAAAAATGCACGGAAAATTGCGTACGATCATGCAGTTGCAATTAATATAATAAGCAAACTGCACATTACTGATGCTGGAGAAAAAGAGATGTGCGTTATTAACTACGTGTTCACCTATATACACATATATATAAGCAAGGTCAATAATACATGTGTGTGTATTAATGGAAGGTCAATATACAGCGTGCTCATTAGATTTGTTTTTTATTCTAAGGAATGATCCCATATAATAAAATTTAATTAACACACTGTATATATTGTACTAAAAAGTATCAAACATCTTAAACACCCTGTATATTGTCCATCAAAAATATCTAACTTTATGAACACCATACTCATTGTCCTTCAAAAAAGTATGAAACTTTATGAACACCCTGTAAAATCTCAATCTTTTCTATAAATTCCCATTGATGTCCCTTTATACTGAATAAACAGGGTGTTATTTAGATTTTTTAGTACCAAAGGCCTTACAGGGATTCTTAAAATTTTATAATAAGAAACTACAATGTACAGGGTGCTCAAAAATAAATTTCATTTTATATGTATGTATATGAAGCGTTTAATCAAATTCCGCAACCACAATTTATCAACGAGATATCCGTATCATTATCCGCATAAAAAAAAATATGAGGATTCAGAACAATCTCCACCAATACACGTACTCGCAAAAGAAACAGGAAATATAATAAAATTATTGTTCAAACTATTGTTGGCCGAGATCGAATTTGCTCATCGCACCGCACCGCAAGACACCAGGAGTAAGCGCATCAAGCACCGCACCGCACCAGATTAAACGCATCACGCACCGCACCTACACCACTTGCGTGGCCAAGGCTACCGCACCATTCCTTCTTCTCTCTCTCTCTCTCTCTCTCTCCTCTCTCTCTCTCTCTCTCCTCTCTCTCTCTCTCTCCTCATATATATACTCATCTCTCTCTCCTCTCTCTCTCTCTCTCTCTCTCTCTCTCTCTCTTTAATATATATCTCTATATATATGTATTTATCTAACAAATTATATATATATATATATATATATATATATATATATATATATATATATATCACTCATATATATATATAAATATATGCTCTCACACGATGTATATTTATGCTAATATATATATATATGTGTGTGTGTGTGTTGTGTGTTGTGTGTGTGTGTTTTTCAAACTTAATAAATAAAAAGAATTAGTTAATTAATTAGTTAATAAAATAAATCTTTCATTAATATTAAAAAATTTATTAGATACTTTAATATTTTTGTACCACTGAGGAAAAAAACATTTGTAATTGATTTTTATCTTAAAAATAATAATAATAATAATAATAATAATAATAATAATAATAATAATAATAATAATAATAATAATAATAATAATAATAATAATAATAATAATAATAATACCTTTGGAGAATTCTTTTATCTTTTTATTTATTTTTATTTTTTGTTTTTTTTTTTTTTTTTGTAAATAAATATTCTAAAAGGAATTCCAAAATGTTTTTAAAAAGTCGCTTTTACAAAATGATAAAAAACTATAAAAAAAACAAAAAAATAAAACAAAACAAATAGAAATGAAAATAATCTGAGAAATAAATCTTAAAAAGAAAAAAGTATCTTAACTTTACTGTTTTAAAGTATAGTTCAAATTACAGTTAAATGACTGTAAATTTATTAAAATGACCTTAAAAAGGGGTAAATGATCATTTATTACTGTTATCTAAAAGAAAAAATATTATAAATACTTTGAAATTTGCAGGACTAATATCCTTTAAAATATAAATACCCTTTGAAAAAAAAAATAATAATGAGACATTTAAAACCAATCTACATTGTTAAAAAAAAAAAGTTACAATGTTTCAAAATCTACTTAATAAAAATAAAATTTTAAAAAAAAAAAAAAAAAAAAAAAAAAATATGTAGCGTTTATGAAGTCTGTGGAATTCATGTGTCAAAGTAACACTTAAATAATTATTAAAATTAGATATGATTTTAAGCATTTTACTGCATTTTTACAATCTTTCGGCAAAACATTCAAGACAATAAAAAAAAACATATCAGATATTTAAAATTGTTAAATGATTTAGTAAACATCTTCAGTCTTTAGTTTAACTAATTGTAAATTTAATTTTACATGTTATAAATATGAAATTTGGGGCGTCATAACTGTTTTTAATTATATTAAATTGTATTTAGTTATATTTAAATAAAAATTTAAAACTTACGAATTTTGAGTAATGCTGCCGAGCAAGTAAAAAAATTTTCTGACTCCATTTATGCTCATTTTAAAATTATATATTATTTATATCGTTATATCACATATCACTATATATCGCTCATATTTTAACGGCTCTGGCTCAACCCTTCTATTTTCACTTACAATTATGGAAATCAAAGTTAATTTATGGCCCCGGTTCCTACTTCGATGCCAAAATTCTTTTTTTGCACCGACTCCGGATCAAAAAAGTTTTCTTTCCTCATACCTCAGCAAGAAAACTTTCCTCCGACTCCTCGGCACCGCTTTGAATAACTGCAAGTAAAGTACCATATGCTACGTGAAGTAAAGTACCTACAAGTACCTATATACCAATGACGATCCAATTTATAATATTAAGTTTTGCAGAGGTTCAAAATTTACAAATGATTTGACCTTATCTAATTAGCTGGTATTAATTACCCAAAATAACTGACTGTCTCACCTACTAGAGTTAAAATTCATGGTACATACATCAAGAAAATTAATTAAGGCTTCAATAAAGTGATATCACGTGACTCTCATCCATATCCGCATCCGATTATGTGGAATCATAAAACTATATCCATTCATTGATATGCGAATATTAATACCTAAAGTTATATGCGGATATTAAACCTTTATAAGTAAACTTTGTTTTAATATCTTTAAAAATATTGTAATTTATTGAATTTTAATCTATAAATGAAAAGGACTAACAGAATTTCTTAGAATTTGTATATATAAAAAAAAAAGCTTAACATAACTAGTAATACAGAATGATATGACGTGTTTAACATTTGATAATAATAATAAAAAAATAGAAAGTAATTATAAAAAATAAAACTATCAAATATATTTTTTAAAAGTAAACTACAAAAATATATTAAAGAGATTTTAATATAATAATAATAATAATAATAATAATAATAATAATAATAATAATAATAATAATAATAATAATAATAATAATAATAATAATAATAATAATAAAAAAAAAAAAACCTTTCACAATATTTTAAAAATTATGATTAATTTAAAATCAAAATTTGAATGCTAAAATGATTTATAAAAAAACAACTCAGGTATCACACTTTACCACTTAGAAACTCATAAGGTTTCGCAATGAAAAGTAAAAATCGTTTTAAAGGCACTCATTTATATGCAGCTTATCATATTGGCACTGCCATGAGAAATGCTCTATACATAATAACTAGAAAGATGATGTTAGCAACATCTTTTTTTGACCCATAAATTATTTTATTTTTTTTATGAAAGTGTAGAAAGGAGAACATTAAATAATAAGTATAAGTACTGAGGGTATTAAGTACACGATATGGTAATGAGTTTGTTTTTTGTTTTTTTTAATTTCAATTTCTCTAAGTTTTATTAAAGAAGTGGCACCCTTTATAGTTTAACAATTTTACATGTAGGTCCTAAACTAATAAATATATTATTGAATACGAAAGGACTTGTCCATTTCTCTGAAAAGAAGCCGCTGAAGTATTCAAAACTTAAAAACTTAAATCAGGTTAAAGTTACTTAACGGCTACACGGAACGGGAGGTCGGATCAAAAAAAAATTCACAGGTAGCCTCTATGATACATAAATAGATGTTCTAGGGATAGAAGTGAAATGAAATTATTTTTTTCCTAGGGGTGACCTGACCTGACCTGGACTGACCTAACCTAACCTCATTTGACCCATAGAACATAGAAAAAAAAATTCATTTCACCCATAGAACATCTATTTATGTATATCATAGAGTCTACCTGTGAAAAAAAAATTTCTGAACTCTCGTTCCGTGTAGCCGTTGAGTAACTTTGTCTCTTAAATCAAATAATCCGGGTTAGGTTTCTGGTTAAAATTTTTTTAACAACAGTGTCATCAAGTCAAAATGTTTATTAATATAATAAGAATACTAATTTACGCCATAAATTATCATCAAAGGAATAATAAGAATACATATATAATTATATATATATATATATATATATATAAATATATATATATATATGCTATATGTTCTCATATACTTATATATATATATATATATATCTCTATATCTCTCCTATACTATATATATATATATATATATACCTTAATATATATATATGCTATATATGCTCTGCTCATATACCATCCTCCTGTGATGAATGTTAAGAGATTGTGTATGTTCATAGTAGCAGCAAATGAATAATTCATACAAAAACAACCAATAAAAAAAATAATGATTATCACATATGGTTCAAAAAGGTTTTCTAGGAACTTTATAAATTCACGAAATCACATAGTTCACATGAGTGTGTGTGTGTGTGTGTGTGTGTGTGTGTGTGTGTGTGTGTGTGTGATGGTGTATGTGCGTAAAAAATGTTAAAGTTTGAATATATTAAATATTTATCAAAGAAATTTTATCAATATATCATCTCTAAAAGAAGCACCTTAAAACGGACATTGATTTAATTTTCTATTTGATAATTCAGTAAAACACGCCACGCACTCGAGGCACTTATACCAACACACACATATATATATATATATATATATATATATATACCTGTTATATATATATATATATGCTCTATCATATATGTATATATATAACATAACATACTTATATATATATATATATATATATATATATATATATATATATATACTCTCCTATACCAACGTCCCAGAAAGCAACATGCATGTAACTAAAAAACTATAACAGCTACAGGAAAGTAAATAACATTTTTGATTTCTTAAACAATTTGATCCGATAAAACTTAAAATTTTTTATTTTATTCTGTATTTATTAATAAGCACCCAAATATTAAAATGCATCTTGGAATCTGTGTATTGCACTCTGGTAACCTTCCCATTTCTGCATTGTGCGAGCAAGAGTTACCAAATGTGTTCTTTTTTTATTGCTCTGGAAAGGCTGATAATTTTTTCTTTTTTGGGGGTTTCGAGGCGACGATGGGACCACCGTCGTCTATTAGACCGAAACTCCGACTTTGTCCATGTGAGGTTTTGCGGGGTATATTTCCCAGTTAAAAAATCGACATTTAGCAGCGGCGCTCCCTCAGGAGCTCAGGCCTCAACTCGTTCAGCTGCCAAAACGATCGTTATCGCCCACCGGTTTTCCAACATTTTAACAATTTAAAATTTCAAAAGCGTTATTTTTATTTATTTTTATTCATTTGATAAAAATGTCTGATGATTAATAAATTATTTATTTTCTATACCCGAAAGCTGTTATAAGTTTTTTTAGTTACATGCATGTTGCTTTCGGAAGGCTGACCATATACTCCATCATCTCCTCACTCTCCATATATATGTATATATATATATGTAATAATAATAATAATATATATACCTGTATAATAATAATAATATGTAATATTATATATGTATGTAATATATATGATATAATAATAATAATAATAATATGCTCTTTATGTAATAATAATAATATGTATATATATATATATATATATATATATATATATATATATATATATATCATAATATATATATATATATATATATATATATGAGAAATAATTTAAGGAATTGCAACCTTTTTTGTATGTTGAATTTGCTGTCTCAAAAATCTTTCACATGATTTAAATTTTAATCTTATGCAGAAAGAATCAAAACAAAAAAAGGGCTGAGAGGTGCTTCTAACAAAATCATAAAAGTTTAGCAATTTAAGTGATGAAAAAAAATTAGGACCCACAATGGGTCCCTGTTTTAGAACAAATCTTCGAGGCGGAAGCCAGAATTTTGCTTTTATGCATAATTGATAATTTACACTTGAATCCAAGTTTTCAGAATATATATATATATATATATATATATATATATATATATATATATATATATATATATATATATATGCTCTTTCTCTCTCTCTGCACTCATATGATATATATATATATATATATATGTAATGAAAATATTTTTTAACCTATACATCACTGTACTAGATTGGTTTTTATTAAATCTCGGCATCAAAAACTAAGAAGACTTTTTCTAGGAACACAATGTAACTCTCAACCAGCTGTTAATCTAGAAATAGATTCTAATGTAGTATTGAGGGTTTAATATATGCTTCAATATTTTTATAAAATGAAAAGGAAAATTTGTTTTATTTCGTTTTTTAATTAATTAAAAGAAAATTCTTTTGTAAAACTCGAAAATTAATCTCTTTAACACAAGGTTAGCCTACTCACTAAGATGTTCATTGAGTTCATAATATTACATATTTAAAGCTTGGCGAAACATATATTGCGGCGAACACAACGTTCCTTGACATAAAAGGCAAATTTATCGCAGTTCGAAAACAATCCATTCAATCTGTATATTTACCCCTACCCTGAACCACTTTTCCCCGCAATCAATTATTTCGCCCCTAGAATGATTAGGATGGAATTTCTCTAGAGTCCCCGAAAAAGAAAAATCATTTCTTCCACTTCAACATATTTCAATAATGTCCATATCGCCCACAGGCACGGTATTGAAATGCAAATTAACATTACAATCAAAAAGAAAGTTACTTAAAAAAATCGATTATTTTTTTCATATCTCGTACCCCTAAAACTCCAACCCCATCCATGCGTCTCAACATACTGTTGTAGTCATTATTCTCACACAAGTATAAACCAACATATTTATAAAAAAAAATAAGTCATTATAATCCTCATAGAAAATTAAATAATAATAATAATAATAATAATAATAATAATAATAATAATAATAATAATAATAATAATAATAATAATAATAATAATAATAATAATAATAATAATAATAATAATACAAAAAGTAAATCCAAAAACCACAAAATATTTACTTTTATAAATTTTGTTTACTCCTCAAAATTCTTTTCTGTGTCAAATAGTTTTTGGCGCTTTTTCAGTTTATTTATTTATTTATTTATTTATTCATTTATCTATTTATATTTTATATTCAATTATATTCTCATTATTTATATTTAATTTATAGTAGGTATATATATATATATATATATATATATACTCTCTTTCCATATATATATATATATATATATATACTCTCCTATATATATATATATACTATATATATATATATATATATATATTAATTGGTATATGTGTGCGTGTTCGTGTCTTTCGATATAACTCTCTCTCTCTCTCTCTCTCTCTCTCTCTCTCTCTCTCTCTACTCTCCTCTCTCTCTCTCTCTCCCTTTAAACCGGAGTCTGCCAAATTGTGGGGCAATTTCAGAATTCCATTCCATTCCATCTTCCTTCATCCTCTCCTCTCCTCTCTCCTCTCTCTCTCTCTCTCTCCTCCTCTCTCTCCTCTCTCTCCTCCTCTCATGTGTTCCTGCCTCTTTCCTGCTATATATATATATATATCTCTTTCTTTCATATATATATATATATATATATATATATGTATATATATGTATATATATATATATATATATATATATATATATATATATATATATATATATATATATATATATATATATATATATAATATATATATATATATATATGCTCATATGTCTATATATATATATATATATATATATATATATATAATGCTGTTATGACGGCATAGTCTTGTAGTTAAAAGATGAAATTAGTTATTTTAATATGGGTGACCCGATTCAAACTCACTTGGAGGAGCGATTTTCCTAGTTGAAAATAGATATCTAGATAAACGATTGCATAAAGGAGTTGGTTAGCTCATCATCTATTCTGAGGACAAGAATAACGTGCAGATATATAAAGGGGATCCAGTAGCTCCCAAACGTAATTTCATTTGGACAGCTGATAATAATAACAACACTCTGATCTAAAAATAAGTTCCAGGAAGATATGAAGAATTAAGTCTCTTCAAAATTTGAAGAGACAAAGGATAAAAGGTCTACCTGCAAGTTAGAGACATTGTGGAGCCAAAAATAATAACTGGTTTTTAACTATTGTAATTTATAGTTACATACTTCTTTCATAAACACATTGCAGTCTCTATTTACACAACTTATAAAGACCATTATTATAGTCAATTAAAATAGCGGGATACAATTTAATAATTCTTCAGCCTCGGTAGAAAAGAAGGTGAAGAAAATAATACCTAAATTTAAAGAATCATTAGTTAGTTTCGTTGAAATACTTAGTTTATTAAATACTAGAAATGCTAGAAAAAAAATCTAAGGCAGCGAAAAACTCTTGTATCATAAGATGTTAATAACACAAGTACAGAACATTAACTACTTATCAATATGGTCTTGTTAACAAAATAGTTTAACTTTTGGACATTAAGAGAATTACAATTACCTATCATTATCGATTAATCCGATCCCCATATATATATATATATATTTATATATATATAAAAATATAAAAAATATATATATATATATATATATATATATATATATATATATTATATATATATATATATATATGTATATGTAATATATATACTAATAATATATATATATATATAGAGAATTGGGGAGAGAGAGAGAGAGAATTAAAAAAAGTAATAGTTTAATACAAGTAACAATATGGTAAGGGTAACAATTATTATTATTATTATTATTATTATTATTATTATTATTATTATTTGCAATAGTAGTAGTAGTACTATACTCAAAAGACGCTGAAGAAATCTCATTTAATTGAGGTTAGAATATATATTATGCAGTACAATTTAATTAATAATATGCACAAAAAATATCTTAATAGATGTTTACAATTTTAAATAGTAGTAGTATTAGTAGTGGTAGTTAAGTAGTAGTAGTAGTAGTAGTAGTAATAATAATAACAATAATAATAATAATAATAATAATAATAATAATAATAATAATAATAATAATAATAATAATAATAATAATAATAATAATAAATATAATAATAATAATAATAATAATAATAATAATAATAATGATGTGTGAGTATTACTAAAAATAATAATGTAAATTAATTATTAATAATGCAAAAATCTGAAATAAATATAATAATAATAATAATAATAATGAATAATAATAATAGTAATAATAATAATAATGACAAAGGACAGGTCAGGAAGAACATAATCTCAGGCATCAAAGATTCTTACTACCGCAGTTAAACTTTAATCGGGAAGGTTATGTAATATCTTTTTAATTGGTGCCTCAGGATTTTGGTCGACCAGTGACGCGGTATTGCGGTGGGTTGCGGGTGGTGGCGTTCGTAATGACAATAGCCATAATAATAATGACCAATGTGTGTAATGCAATATCTGACAATAATGTGTTTGTAATACTATCTGTATATAATAATATATCATGCGTAATAACTGTCCCGTATATGTCTCTCTGCTCTTTCTCCTCTCTCCTGTCTCTCTCTCTGCCTCTCACGCAAGAAGAACTCGCCTGCTCTATGTTGCCTGCTCTCCTGCTCTTTGGCTTGGATATATATATCTCTCCTCTCTCTTTCCTCCTCCTCTCTCTCTCCTAATCAGGGTCATGAGTGGCTGGTGCCAGGGGCCGTTAGGGTGGTGGAAATATCTGTGTGGGTGTTAGAAACTCTTTAAGAATGCCATAGCAAATTTCTCACCATGGTTTGGCAAAAAACCATTAAAAATGTTCTCAACCCCAAATTCCTTTTAAGTCCAAGGATATTTAACCCCTGAACTGGGGGGATAATTTGTAAATATATTCAAAGTGAATAATTTGATTCATTTTGTGACTACTGTATTCTATTGTAATAATTTTCATTCAAATTAAAATTAATTAGCTAAAATTAATCCCAAGCACAATGTTAATTACATATATAATTACCATTCAGTATCAAATATGGAAATATATATATGTAATAATAATATATATATATATATATATATATATATATATATATATATGTATATGCCACCTCTCTCTCTCTCTCTCTTATATATACATATATATATAACAATAATATATGTATAACTATATATATATATATATATATATATATGTATATGCTCCTCTAACTATATATATAGATGGTATGAGATGGTATCGAGGAAATTGAAAATTATGATTGGGTTAGGTAATTTGGTGAAGAAGGGAGATGGTAGTATGTGTTGGATGGAAATCAGTTAGGGGTTTAGAAATGGGATATGGATGTTATGTTGTTCTATGTAAAGTAGTTAGTGGGGCAGATGAGAGGTGATACAGAAGAGCTAGGGGTAGAGTAAAGGTGAGAAGTTAAGTGTACATGTAGGACTGAAGTATCTTGGGCTACCAACTAGTAAAACAGTTAGATGTGGGCAAGGTGAAGTACTGGGCAAATCTGGGAACTAGAAATAGAAGGAAGCAGTGTTTAGTAATTTGAGAGTATTGTGAGATGTGCTTACAGAAATTAGGAAATAGAATGTTAACAACGAATAAGTGGGAATGAAAGAGGTGAAGATAAGCAGTTAAAATCGCGTTAGAATGTACTAAAAATAAATGATGAAGATTCAAAATAATAAAAAAAAATAAGGAAAAAAAAATAAAAAGGTATACGTAAGGAAAAACAGGAGTAAATAAGAACAGTTTGGAGGAGGAGGATATGAGATGAGGACATACAAAAAACCGGGGAAAACTGGAAAGAAGCTGAAAAAAAAGGTTAAGTAAAGAACAAAGGAATCCTCGCCGATAAAGGATAGATTGCTTTGTAACAGTGAAATGGATGTGAGGGAGTGTTTCCGCGAAAATAATGCTGTAAAGGTATTAAGTGAATACGGACACAGTCGTCCCTGGAATCGATATTGGGGATGAGTTATTAGTAAGGAGGAGGTAATGGGTAGGGTGAAAAGGTTGAAGAATGGTAAAATCTGCAGGTATAAATGAAGTTACTGGTGAAAAGACCAAGAGTGGAGTTGAGATTGTGACTGATTGAATTTTAAGTTCCGTAATAAAGCGTTTGTGGATGGTGTAGTTCGGGAGAATTGAAGGAGAACAGTTGTATAAGGAGTAGAGGAGAAAAGAGGGAACTGTAGAAATTATGAATAAGTTTATTAGGTGTTGTAGGGAAGGTATATGCTGATATTTTGGGTTAGAGCGTCAGCGAGTGACTGAGGGACTGATTGGTGAAAGGAACAAGGTGCGTTTAGGGTGGTAAGAGGATGTGTGGATCAAAATCATTGAAACAAGTGATTGAAAATGAGGGAGAAGAAAAGTAAATTGTATTTAGGTTTATGGATTTACAACAGGCGTATGATAGAGTTCATCGGAAGCGTTATTGCAGGGGATGAATATTGTTGGGGTAGGTGCTTCTGAATGGAATCAAAAGTATGTATGATAATAGTGAAGCGTGTGTAAGAATAAATGGTGTCAATGGTGATTGGTTTAGGATTAATAGCGGAGTAAGACAGGGTTGTGTTATGTCTCCTTGGTTATTCAATTTGTATATGGATGGGGTTATGAAAGAATTTGAGGTGGGGATGGCAGGAAATGGTGTTAGAATGGTGGAGAATGGGGTTGAGTGGAGGGTGCCCTACCTATTATATGCGGATGATTTGGTTCTGTGTGGCGAATCTGAAGAGTTTGAGAGGAGGATTGATAGAGATTTGGCAGAGTTTGAAATCAGGAGCTTGAAAGTAAACGTGGATAAGAGTAAGGTTATGGTTGTGAGTGAGGACACTCCTCAGTGTGAAGTTATGTTAGATGGTGAGCAGCTAGAACAAGTGTCTGAGTTTAAATATTTAGGGTATATGTTGGATGAGAAGGGAACGGACGATGCAGAGTGTAGTAGGAGAAAGTTGTGAATGGCAGGAAGGTGACTCCTCTATAGGATGAGTCGTTGGTGAATGCAAAGGGACTAAGTCTTGAGTATGCTAAGGTTCTTACATGAGGGTATATTGTTATACCTGTGTATGGTAGTGAGACTATGGTCTGGAATAAGAAGTATAGATCTAAAGTTCAATGTGTTCAGATGGACAATCTTAGGGGTGTGCTGGGTGTGAGAAGAATTGATAAAATAAGGAAGGAACGTTTTGAAAGTTGTGTGGTGTGAAGAAAGGGGTAAATGAGAGAATAAATGAAAGTATGTTGAGATGGTTTGGTCATGTGGAAAGGATGAATAGTAGTCGGTTGGTTAAGCAGATGATGTATAGTGGTGAGAGTGTTGGGAACCGACCAGCTGGGAGACCGAAGAGAAGTGGATTGAAGTCGATGAACAGATGTCTGAAGGAGAAATGTAAGTTGGCAGAGGGCGAGAATAAAGGTGCGTGATAGGAGAATGGCGGGGTTTTGTGGAATGGGGGCATGGTTGTGGCCCACCAGGGCCAAGGGATGAACCGTGACGATTACATGAAGTGAGGGTCCGTCGCGGTCCCGCGATGCTCGGGGTGGATTTCTGTCTGGCGGACGAAGTGAAAGGCACAGAAGGCAGTAAGGCTGGAGAAACTCTTTTTCGACGTTGTCATGTTCTCCTACTGCTTTTTCTTTTCCGATAACACCTTTTCACCACCCCTCCAATTTGGAAAAAAAAAAAAGGAAAAAAAAAAAAAAAAAAATATATATATATATATATATATATATATATATATATATATATATATATATATATATATATATATATATATCTTTCTCTCTATTTACATATATATATATATATATATATATATATATATATATATATATATATATATATATATATATATACGAAAAGGGCACAAGGGGAAAACTCAACAGTGTCGAAAAAATATGAAAACAAAATAATGATGCCATTGTATTGTTTTTATAGTAAATTAAATATAGCAATTTGTAAATGGGGAAAACCAACTAACTACGCGAAAATTTTTCGTATACTTGAAAACCCAATTTAATGGAAAAACCAACAAAATCCACTGAAGCAGACGAAAATCAACATAGACCATGTTAATTTGTAGGTTTCTCTTGCTATCAAGCAACATTTTGAAGATGGGTTAAATTTGTTTACTGTAAACCCCATAAACAGAAACTTCTTTTTTTTTTTTTTTTTTTTTTTTTAGCTTTTGTGAAACAAGCAAGATTCCTACAAATAAAATTAATAATAGTAGATCATAGAAAAGCACACAACTGAGCCTTTTTCTCGGATTTAATGAGGGATCAGTGGAAGAAAACATCAATCCCATCAGAATAAGAGTAACTGATAAATTTAGAATTCTGAAATTACTATAGTAAAGACCTAACTTTTTTATTATTATTAATTTGTTTGAGGAATGTATTGAAATATATATTTTTTAATTCATTAATTCAATAATTGTTATATTATTAAACTGCAACTAAAACAAGAAAACATTTATATCCACAGAGTTTTCAAATCTTCTTTGAAACTAAACTGAACAAATTTTACAGCCATTTTGCTACACAATTTTCAGATCACGAGTTATGATGAGTAAGAAGCACCCTCCATTCATAAAATTCTTTACAATGATGAATGATGATAAACCAAGGACTTTAGACTTAAAGAATAATGATAGTGAAACTAAGTCAATGTGTTTTGAATTATAATTGCAAGAAAAAAAAATTCAGTTTGTTGTCTGCTACAAAAATCCAGGAGGGAAACAAGCACAGTAAAATGGTTGCTTAAATAAATAAATAAATACGCAAGTATATTAAAGCTTTATCCTGCTAATTCAAGAAAAAAACATCAAGCAATAATTTAAATAAAAAAAAAATTAACTTGGAAAAATACAAAAGTAACTTAATTTTTATTGATTCAATATATGGAATCTTAGTTCCCCCATTGTACCCTTGTATAACAAAATGATAAAATACCCCCATACAAAAACATTTAAATAACATTTCTATAACAAGATGATAGAATAATACCCCATACAAAAATATTTAAGCCTAAAATGAAAACGAAATTTTAAAAATGAGTATTTTTAAAAATTCTTATAGTTTAAATTTTCCAAAATATAAATCATTTGAAAGAGCATCTCCTCAACGATATTAGCTTTGTAAATTGTTTTAAAATGGTTAACCTTTAAAATGATAATTTTTCTAACGGTTCAATCTAACCTTTCCTTACAGTTAGTAATTTGTTTGGAATATTTATGAGTTTACTTGTTGGGGATCTTCATGGAGCTGAAAAGGTTCGTCTAATTGGCAATAAAGCCAGATGAACAGATGAAACTTGAGCATTGATATTGGGAAACATGACGACAATCCCAAAACTCCCATAATAAATGTTATGAGTGTGATATGATATCATGGTGTTACAAAGTGCTTTAACGGATACACAGAAGTTAATAGTTAAAAATAGGTAAAGAGAAAGAGAGTAGTTACGTGGGGAAGATTACTTTCAAAACCGATAGAAGGTGATTAAATAAAAAAACACATGTCTTGGGTGAAGGCGCGAAAGAAGTATTAAAGGACAATTAATAATTTTTTTGTTCTTGGAATTGCTAATGGTCTTGTGTAGGAGCGAACTAGGACTGAATGTGCGCGACGGTGGGATAGGATTTGAACATGAAAAAAGGAATATATATTGGAAGAACGTTGCGTTTGGAGCCTGGAACTTTCAGTGAGCGTCATTATTATTTCTCTTCGCACACTTGACTCCGGCGGCACCTCTCCCCAGGAGAATTTCTCCCACATCCGTCCCACTTTCAGAGCCAAATTATTCGGCGTCTTTTCAAAGTAATGTTTTTAGATTCTTTTTATCGAAGGCAGTAGTAAGTATTTCTTAAATAATAATCTTCTGTTTATGTGGAATTTTAAATTACGGGCAAAGGTATCTTATAGTTTTCTAAAATGGTGAAACTATATAGGCTACATGAAGTACAGAATATGGTAATGAAAAGCGGAAGAACATGGGTCCATCCACTAAATGCGGGGAAACACCACATACACACACACACACACACGACACACAGCACACACACCACCACACGACGGACACACAACACACACAGCACACACCTAACTTGGACCTTAACTCATCATATTTATGTATCGTAGGAGCTACCTGGGCGAAACAAAAATTTTTTTATCCGACCTCCCCGTTCCGTGTATCCGTTAACGTAACTTTATCCTATTTTCGCGTAACTAACTGATATATATAGTGATCAATACATTAAAACGTTTTTTTTTAATCCTTGTTTTGCCAAAAGAAGCGTTTTTTTTAATACATTTTTTTTGGTTTGCAACTTCGCTTCCATCAACTTCATTTTATATTATTTACATTATTTTTACTGAATTTATTTTCATTTTATACGCAGATTTAAAAGGGTAGAGCCAAATCTGTGTTTTGGTGTATGATTCTTCAAGATTCAGATTTAAAAAAAACAAAAAGAAAAAAAAAAAAAAAAAAACTTCTAAATGATCTTAAAAAAAAAAAAATTCTAAAATGATAAAAAAAAAATTCTAAATGATTTTTTAAAAGAAACAAATTTCCTAAAAAATTAAAAAAAAAAAAAATTCTAAATGATTTAAAAAAAAAAAAAAAATTCTAACTTTTTTTTTTTCTACTGAACAGATTCTTAAATTTTCATTTTGCAGCTTTTGAGAAAAACGAGGATTGACTGCCTTTCTTTCGTGCGCTCACCTCGGTCCGCGCGACCCCGCGTCGCATGGCCCGGGCCCGGGTCTCGGCTCCTCGTCCGGCTCCTCATGTCGCCCCTCCCTTTCGCGCCGTTCCCCTCCTGCGGCGCTGCTCGCCCGAGGGCGTGCGCGGTGAGCTCGCACGAGCCCGGCCCGGGTTCCCACCCGCCACTCCCTCTCTCTCTCTCCTCTCCTCTCTCTCCTCTCTCTTCTCTCTCTCTGTCTCTCTCTTCTCTCTCTCTCTCTCTCTTGGCCCTCTCTCTCTCTCTCTCTCGTCTATCTCTCAGTCTCTCTGTCTTCTCCTCTCTCTCTCTCTCTCTTCTCTCTCCTCTCTCTCTCTCTTCTCTCTCTCTCTCCTCTCTTGCTCCCTCGGGTCTTGCTTTCCTCCCCCGCCGGATCTTTCCGCTTTCCTTCCCTGCTGCCTGGTCCCTCCTCGCACGCGTTCTCTTCCCTCCTGCCCTAGTCCTCCTTCGCCCCCCTCCCTTTTCTTTTGCTCTTTTTCCCCCCTCCGCAGTCAGACGCCCCCGTTCCTTTTCTATCTTTCTTTCTTTCTTTCTTTCTTCTTTCTTTATATTCTGTCTTGCGCGCGGCGCGCGCGCTGCGCGCGCGGCGCAAACAAAAAGACAAAACAAAAAGCAGAAAAAAGAAGAACAAAAGAAAAATAGCACGAAGAGAAAAGAAAAAAAAAAGAAAAAAAAAAAAAAGAAAAGAAAAAACAAAAAAAAGACAACAAAACAAAGCAACAAAACAACAAAAAATAAAGAGAGAGAAAAAAAGAGAGAAAAGACAAGAGACAAAAAAAAAAGAAAAGAACAAAAAAGAAAAAAAAAAAAAAAAAAGAAAAAAAAAAAAAAGAAAGGAGAGAGATAAGACAGAGACGAGGACGAGAGAAGAAACAAGGAGGTACAAGGAGAAAAGAGAGAAGTAGAACCGCGGAGAGGAGAAGATGAAGGAACGAGGAGAGGACCGGAGAAGAGATAAGAAGGAGATGCGACGGGCGGAGAGAGAGAAGAGCAGAGAGAGAGGGGAGAGAGAGAGAAGAGAGAGGAGGACGAGGAGAGAGAGAGAGAGAGAGAGACGAGAGATATGAGAGAGAGAGAGAGAGACGAGAGAGAAGAAGAGAGAGAGAGGAAGGGGAGGAGGAGAGAGGAGAGAGAGATGAGCGAAAGAGAGAGCAGGGACCCTGATGAGAGAATCGATAGGGAGAGAAAGGGAAAGGAAAGGAGAGCGAGGAGACGAGAGGAGAGAGAGAGAGAGGCGCAGGAAGGGGAAGTGGAGGAGGAGGAGAGTGAGAGAGAGAGAGAGAGAGAGGAAGAAGAGATGAGAGGAGAGAGAGAGAGAGAGAGAGAGAGAGAGAGAGAGAGAGAGAGACACTCCACGGACAAATTTATGGCAGTCAAAAAAATGAACAGGCTAATGCATATACATATTTCTTTACTCCTTCTCCTACACCTTTGAAGTGAAGTTCATTCAATATAATAAATTGATTCTTTTTCCATTGGGAACGTCTTTAATATTTGTAACATTTATTTATTTTTTATTTTTTTATTTTTATTTTTATTTATTTTTTTTTATAAATTTAATGCTGATAGAGAATTAACTTTTATACTTTGGAATTTCATTTATTTTGGTATTAATGTTATTAGATCTGTACCGAATTTAATATTACAAATTTAAAATCGAAAATATGGAATATAAAAATTACACAAAATTTGATTTTTTTTTATTTAATTTGAAGGCAAATTTTGGGCTTCCGGAATATATTTATAATATTGCAAACTAAAAAAATCGATTCGGGATATAATAATTGATCAGTTCTATATTTGGTAACCTCTATATTGTACAAAATATTTAAGTTTTAGTTACAAATGACTGCTCTTTTCAATCTTTACATTCCTATATCGATTACGTAACCGTTCATCATTCAACTCATTTCAAATTTGCTACCTACCCCTTTTCCATCTAGAAATACCTGTAGATTCCAACTTTCTAATTCCATTCGTACAGATGTGGATAAGGTTTTCAGGAGGGGTCGCCTTAGTATTGGAAAATTCAACTTCTTAAAAATTCAACTTATACATATCTACCTTTCGAAAACACCTCCCAACTTTCCAATTTCCTTCGAAGGCTCTGTAGTCTTTTGTGCGAACAATTTAACATCCATGGTTTCAAGTTTAGCAGTAAATTATTTTTAAACTTCATGCCACAACTATTGATAGAGTGGTGACTGTTCAAACTTCGCAACATTTTTCATTATCACAGTTGCTCCAATTTTACCAGGGTCTTATTAAGCTCGTGTATGGAATATTACTCTCACACTCTGTTACAACCATCCCTTGGATAAGAAATTAATGGCAAAATTTTATATTTAGATTAGATTATTACACTTTTTTTCTAACACGCTCCACTCTTCTTATTTGTGATGAAACATTAGCACTCTATAACTTTATGTATTGGTACAACTACATAGCTAACCACTTGCAGCACTCCACCCCTCTCAAAAGCCATACCAGCAAAGTATGCTCCAGCAATCACCGTTATGTATTAGATTAATTTGTCATTTACTATATAGTTTTCTGCGGAATTTAATCTTATAATCTTTTAAATCTTCTGCATTCTCCTGAGAAATAAACGTTAGAATTGAGACGGGATTTTTTTTTATTATTATTATTTTTTTTTTTAATTTCATTTTCTCTCCCAGTATAGATCTTGTTCTGAATAACGATTGAGGTAATAATAAAATAATAAAATAATCAAATAAATAAATAATAAAATAAATAAAACAAATCATAAATAAAATAAATAAATAAATAATAAAAAAAATTAACATATAATTATTAAATACAATAACAAAATAAATAAAATAATATAAATAAAAAGTATAAAATAAATTATTATCTCAATAATTATATATATAAAATAATATTATATATATAATTTTATATGGATAATAATATATAATATATATAATTATATATATTATATATATATATTTTTCATATTATTTAATTATATCTCTTTTTCTCTAAGAAAGAATATAGCTATAAGTATATATATAGCAAAACAGGTTTTACTTCTTTCAGAGGTATCGTTTAGTATAATAAGTAATTGTACTTAGATATATATTTTTTGCATGTAAAGGTCCGTTACATCTTGGGAGAGTAATTAGAGACAGAAATTAACTTGGATTTGAAATAGTCTGATTCAATTCCTGGTCAGTGAAAGGAGGCTACAGAAGAGTTGTCGATTCACAAATTGTGCATAAGAAATTTATTGATTTATTAGCTTAAACTCAGCACAGTTTAGTAGACATTTAATAATGCGTAAAGCAGGCACAGGCTCAATATCAGCTCGGGGAGTCTAGTTGATGCTGGAGATGTGTATAGTTTACTCCGCCTAATATAAGAATAGTCACGATCACTTCTCAACGGGTCACTCTGCCTATAATAATATATATATTACTATAATCTAGCAGAAATAAGGTAAAATAATATATAAAACGAGACCTCAGCTAGTATAATATCATAATACTAGAGTGTATACTATAATGATTATATCATAGTATAATATATATATTATAATATATATCTAAATGCGTTCGCGTTAACATTCGCTTCAGAATTCTGAAAGGCTATATATAGTGATATAATATAATATAATATTATAATATAGTATTATAATATATATAATTTACATGATACTACATAGAAAGTTACTATATACTACTGAGATATATTATATCTATACTAGGTAGACTCCGGATATATACTCACTCACGTACTAATATATAATATACTCAGTAATTAATAATATATCATGATATATATATATTATTTTCACATCTCGAGGCATTAACCTTTTCGTGGAATGGTAGGAAGTTTTTCGGTATGACCGATATAAAGGGGATCGAAGATATGGTCTCTTTCAAACACGTAAGTATCACAACTACTATTGGTGCATTTATGGTAGAGCCATTATTTTAATTTAGCTATTTTCATTTTGCTTTTTTAGATAATTATAAAAGAGAAAAGATAAAAAGTAAAGGTGGTTAATCTCGTTTTAAAAAAGGAAACCGTTTCATGAAATTTTTATATATTTGAAAAAAAAAGTTCCCCTATGGAAAGTTTGAACTTTTATACGTCTTTATAATTTAAGAATTTTATAATCTTTACGCCATGAAGATGAAAAATAAATCAGAAACGTCAAAACTTTTCAATGAAAGATAAACTTTTTCATTTAGTTTTATATATATTATTATAGGAGATATATATTTAGTTCGGTATATATATATATATTTATATATATATAGTTATTAATTTATATATATTTATATATATACTATATATATAGGGTAATAAGGGTGAGTTTAAAATATTTTCTTAACTATATATATATATTAATATATATATATACTTAAATAAAATTATTATAGGTGATGTTATTCAACTCAAACTCAAAAATATTTCTTCACTAATTGTCGAAATGTTATATAGTGTCTTTACCCTTAAGCAAAATTTTTATGCCATCCCTTATGACAGAAGATTAAAAATATTTTATCTTTAGATTTGATGCCAATATAATATTAGAAAGAACTATTTCTCAAGGATATTTATCTTATTTTTCTATATATGTAACGCCTCTACCTAATTAATTTTGAAATTGGTTCCGACGAGAAATGTTACTTTTAAAGACTATATTGCTTAGAGAGTGTTGTCTTCAGCCTCGTTTTTAAAATTGTGTTCGGTTTAATTAGAATTCTCATGTCAGTGAGGAGGTATATAAGAGTCGTGTGTTGTTTATAAGCAGATATAATACAGACACATTGCTACAGATCTCAGGTAAACTCTCCAGCAGCATTCATCTTTCCTCTGGAGAGCTCGAGTAGCTTGATATCGACACGTGTCCTTTCTTTATCAAGCTCTCTGCCTAAAGAAATAATCTCTACGATCATTTTTAACATATACGCTATTGATAAAGTCTGAAACATTCTTAATAAGATACTATTTCTAGTTTGGTTCTGGGGAACTCTTTCTTCACTTGATCTTTCCCACACACGATTACTTGGTTTGTTATATTAAAATGTTAATTGGGTAATGGCGAGCTTTGTTGTAGTTATAAACTATACTTATTTTCTTCTCAGCACACAAAGCTTAATGGCAAAAAGGTGAGTTTAAGGTAGATATATGGTGTTAGGTTGTTATGGTAAATATATATAAGTAAATGGATTGATGAATTGAAATCTTGATAGTAAAGAAAAAATTAGAATTATGGAGTCGAGAGATAATTGATTATTAATCATTATAATGCGAGGGGACCAGGTGATGGCAGAGGTGTGTGATATGTCATACTTAAGTTATATTTTGTATAGTGGATGGGTGTGATCAGAAGAGAAATGTAGGAGGATAGGTAAGTGACTGATATGAGTAGGAGTGTTAGAAGATGATAGAAATGAGGAGAGAGTGAAGGGTGTAGGCAGAATAGTGAAGGGTGGAGATATAGACATGAGCGGATGATTATCGCGATATTGTTGCTGTGGTCGAGAACTTTGAAGAGAGTCGTTTGATGGGTGATTTGGTAGGAGGGGTTGTGAGACAGGGTGTAGTGAAAGTGAGGGGGTTTTGAAAGTTAAATATAATAGGATAATGATAAGTGAGTAATACGTGTTGGAGTGAAGGAATATAGCGGTGATGAAGTGTATGGTTTTAGAATAAGTGAGCAAAACTTGGAAAACACAGTGTCCCGAGTCTTAATATATTCGTGGGATACGCTTATGTTGGAGGTGGAGAATATGTGAAACGAATGATGAGAGATGTTGTAAAAAGAGATGCTGTGCGACTAAGATTGGTGGAGTAGTGCAATTAATAGCATTGGTTATGTAAAGAGAGTCCAGAGTTCTTTGAGTGCGCTGCGTTTGCATGAGGGTGCGGTGCGTTACCTTGTTAATGCATATGTAGCACAAACTATGGTCTGGGAATATAAGGTACAGATTAAGGTACTATGGTTCGAGGTATAGACCCACTTAGGGGTGAGAAAAATTGAATAAAATGAGAAATGATGCTTTAGGGAGTTGATTTGGTTGTGAAGAAGAAGTGTAAATAAGAGAGTAAACGAGAGTAATTGAGATGGGTTGGTTGTGTGGGGAAAGTGATGAGGATGAAAGTATGGCGGTTGACTTGGGTTAAAAGCGTATGTTCTATGTGGTTGGAGTGTGTTTGTGTGATGTGGGCGAAGTCTTGGGGATACGAATAACAAGAAATGAATTGGAGTTCAAAAGGAATGTAGGTTTTGACAGGAGACGAGAAGAAAGTTGTACAGCAATAGACAGAATGAGTGTGGGGGGTTTATAATAAGAGGGTATGCGTTGATTGAACCCTGATAACAGCCGATATCTTCCCAGTGGAGAGACATAGTTAGAGTGATTCGCTAAGGTGGAGGGTTTCCTTTGGCAGTCCTCCAGGGTGAAAAGAGTCTTGTTTAGTGTGTGTTCTAGACTAAGTATAGTTTCGGCTCATCATGTAAGTATGATGAATGGGGAATGGTAATTCGCATTGGGCTTTTCTTTTCGAATTGCGTGCATAATTGCTTCTACTGATAATATCTGTTCGAGTGTTTTTGCTACACACATCTACTTTACAATCAATCTGGGGATGGTGGAAGATTATCTTTATGAAGTGGGGAGAAGTGATATATCAATCACACCTTATAGAAGTGAGAGAGTAAATATATTACTTTACTATATATTATAGTATATATTGTTATTATTCACTATGCCCTAACTAATAATAACTTGAGTGAATGGGGTAGGTGGGAATTATTATATATTATATTATATAAATATTGAGTTAGTTATTAACTAAGTATACATCAGTTATACTCACTAGCAAATAGTACCTATAATTATCGTTTTTGTTACCGGCTGTCTTTTCTGTACAAAAATGACGCTGTTTACATTTACTCAACAGCTGACTATCAAACTCCAGCAGATCTGCCTCTATATATATTATATAACAATTTACAGATTAACAGACCAGCAATTTACAGATGAATTTCTTTTATAAAATTATATATTTCTTTTCTAATCAAAGAATAAATGTGTTATTTTCACTCCAGGGTCATAAGAGACATGGGCGTTTGCATGAGTGTGTGTGTGCTCTACTTAGCAATATTGTAATTAGTCAGGACGTCTCTGAGTTTCGTATTGAAACTCACATCATAGGAATATGGAAAATCCCATCTCTTCATCACTGACAAGTTCATATCTAAATAGGGAAGGATTATCAGCTCGGATTCTGCATCCCGTTTCAAAGCAGAAGAGGGAATTCTTGGTAATATCGGACATAATAATTTGAAATAGTAATAATTTGAAATAATAATAATAATCAATCAGTACCCCAATGAATAATAGTAATATTAAAATTATAATATACATCAAGTGGAAATTATAATCAATACTATGAGGATATATAGTAATTCAATATAATAATAATAAATAATAATATAATAATTTAATTTGTTTATTTTTCAATTAAAATTAAAATGTTACAGATTGTGAAAGAAATTCTAATTACAAAATATTATTCTTATTTTTAATTGAAAAAGGGTAGTTGGGGTGACGGTTACATATCTTCTATATTATAACTAATATAGAGCTAAAAACTAATATAATAAAACTTTTAATAGTATTAACTTTTAATCAAACAAATAATTGTAACGACAATAATAATATGTACTAAGACTGATTTGTCTGAACAATGTTTCAAATATACTAGTTACTCTAATAGACATACCACTACGTGAAACTATAGACTATCTCGGATCGTCATCTGTACTATTTAGACTGCAATTAAGTCACCATACTATATACTAATTAAGGATTCTTAAATTCCAATATGATAATGAGATAATAATAAATAATAATAAATAATAATACTGATGACTCGATTTCAAAATTTCGGTGAGAGTGAGATAATAATAGCATTATAGTGTAACCTGATGTAATTAATAGTTGGAATTTTGTCTCCCCTAAAAGTAAAACAAAATCTATAATAAATAAAAATCTGTTTAAAATATTTTTTGGAAAAAATTCAAATAATTGATAAACTTAAATAATATATAATATATACATAATTAAACAAAAATAAAAATTAAAAAAGTAAAAAATAAAAACTTTATAAATAATAATATAATATAATAATAAATGACATAAGATAATGAAATAATAATAAATAATAAATAATTAATAATAATAATAATAATAATAATAATATATCACTAAAAAAATATCAGTTTTCATATAGAGATAGAACAAAAAACTTCATCATAAGATCTAAACGTCGCAATAATGCCATATATCAAGGATACATATATTTATTGTTTTCTTTTTCGGGTTTTTGGCAAGTTGACAAAAAGTTTTCAACTTATCTTTCTTGAAAAAGACAAAAATTATCCGAACTTCTCTTTATATATATATATATATTATATATATTATATATATATATATAAATTTTATATATATATATATATATATTATATATATATAATATACAATTAAATATATAATTATATTTATATATATAATTTATTAATTTAAATTTCTAATAGTGAATGAATAAATTAATTTTATATATATATTCATACACGTTGAATAGAAAAAAAATTTTAATTGGGTCCGTATAGATACAATTATAGCTATGTACTATATTATTATAGATCAAATTCTTATTTATATATATCATATATTTAATATATTAAGTGTTAGCTAAGTATTTTAATAATTAGTTTATACATATATATTTTATATATATATATACTATAGTATATATATTATAGTAAGATATATTTATATATATATATACTATATACTAGAGGCTGATAAGTAATACTACTATATATATATATATATTATCTATATATATTATATAGTAATATATATATATATTAATATAGTTTTTGCAAAATATGGTTATTTAAGAATAATAAGAAAAAAAATAATAAATAATTAAATAATAATAATAAGAATAATAATAATAATAATATATAATAATAATTATAATAATAATAATAATAATAATAATAATAATAATAATAATAATAATAGTAATAATAATAATAATAAATTATTATTATTGTTTAATAATAATAATAATGATAAATTATTATTATTATTAAACAATAAAGTGTTATTGGAGCTGCATAGTTAAATTTGAACGTGAGATTGGGTTACAATTTGTTTGTTAAAAATGGCTTAAAAAGAAAATATGAGTTTTAACTTTTATAAAGAAAAAATTTAAATGTGAAATGAGTTTATAAAAATTTCGGGGTTACTGGAGATTCTTCTCCCCACCCCCTTCCTTACATCAGACTCCAACGCCAATAATATTGAACGATTTTATCAGCCATTAATTAAATTTTCAACATTTATTATTCATTCATTCACTCGTAAATATTTACTCAAAATATAGAAGTTGAAATTTAAATATTAAATATAATAGATACTCATACAGTTTAAATATTAATACCTAGTTCTAACCTCATATATATTTTTTACAGATTTTCCCATATAGATCATATCAGAATAGTACAATTAAGATATGGAAGGCTAAGATTATCCTGTAGAATTCGAATATGAGGATAGACTCAGATATGTTAATTTTTACACAGTTTTTCATCCTTTGAGCACCGAATATAATACCCGCCTTTCTTAAATTTCATTATATGAATATTATAGTAATGTCAAATTTTGTTTTACGAAATGTCATTATGTGGTAATAAAACAGAATTTTTTCTATTATTCGAACTACTCTATAAGGTAATTACCATCCTAATATGTTAATCATGGACAGGAGGATCGGCGGAATGGGATAGTTGTTGTTGTTATATATATCAAAAACTAGTACCTATATTATTTTATTTTGTCGACGGTTATGATATATGCGTAAGTTGGATTCTACTCATCTATGTGGATAGAATTATATATTTCTTATTATACTCGGGAACATTTTCAATTAACTCAATAGATAACGTTATGATATTCTACAGAGAAATACTATTTAGTGTTTAAATGCTCTGAGATGTAGTGTGTGGCCTGATGATATATAGGAAATTAGATCAGGACGATGATATTAATAGAGCTATAATTAAATTACACTAGCTTGTAAGTAGGACGATTTAAAAAATTTGTTAATATTTAGTGTATAATTATAATCATATAATATATAGAATTGCTTTAATCTCTTGTTATAACAAAACTTAAATATTCTGAAATAATTATGATATCACATTAATAATGTTAATATTTTTTATTTATACTAAGCTAGTATAAACTATTAATTTTATATTTAGTAATATTTGTATAAAATAACAATTAAATATATATATTGTCTAAATATAAAGAATCACTACTCTGAAACAACTATTATATTTGGAATATATAAGTATAATATATAAAATTTTATAATAAAATTAGTTTATTATATAATATAGGTATATTACCGGAGATATACCTATAGGGTATAAGTTCTTCCTATCATATTTTATTCTCTATCATTTCAATTTGACCGTCTATAAGAAGTTGCAGTAGTAGCATTAAAGATAGGAGAATTTACTATTGATAATATTAACTATTTTTAGACGGTATTTTTAGAATATTATTGCACTAATATAGAATAATATTAATATATATATTATATATATAATATATATATAATATAATTATATTATATACAATAATTAATTTTATTCGGAGCTGTATAATAAAAATTCTATTGTGATACTATATAAAATATATATATTATTTAATATATGTATTACATAATAAATATAATATATATATAATAGTATATATAGTAATATATACATATATTAGATATATTAGATATATATATTATATATAATATATAATATGTATTATTCATTGAAGAATGTGGTGAGTAAATATATATAATATAGTATTATATAATAATATAATATATTATTATATATATTTATTCATATATATAACTACTTTATATATACCATTAACATATAAAATCTTATTATATATATATATATCATATATATATTATTATTATTAGAAACAATTAATCATATTTTTATAACTTTATATAATATATATATATAATTATACATCTTATATATATATATAATATATATTACTCATAATATGTATATATAGGTACTATACCAGGTAGCACATCAGCGCTGATAATAGTGGACCTCCGGGATACTCAGGATTTACGCCGGATATTGATATCTTTATATCTGAATATCATTTTACGTGTGAGCGTATATATATATCTAGTACGTGTTAAAGGCATTACAGAGAGATACCAAGAAAATTAGTCACTAATATTTATATAATTTAGAAAATGGATAATTTTAATTTGATTTTCTCTCTATTTGTAATTATATAATATATATATTATATATATAATATATAGTTTATATTATAATTATTATTTATACTATAGTACTTAATATATATATAATATATATGTATATTATATATCTATATTATATATATAATTATTTTATATATACATCGTCATTATTCTTTTTTTATTATTAAAAAATTAATTAAATATTATATTAGTTTATTATTCTGAACAAAAAGAAACAGTATTATAATATATGCAAATTTCATGAAATTATATACTCACAATCTCATTAATTATATTATTCAATATATATATATTTGATTGTTGCTAAGGCTTTTCATCATATTCATAGTATGTGCATTTTTCTCACTGTTATTCGGTATCCGTCGTATATTATGCTAATCTAATTTATTATGTCGGTATCATATGCTTTTACTGTTCGTGTGACTCATCCGTAGGTATATTCATTAATCGCTTGAGTGGTTTATATATTCTTCGCAGCATGTATTTTTACTAAGATGGTAAGCCTGCGTTTCTATATATAAGTGTATTATATATTTTATATAATTAAGACTTACGTCTTTCATTTGGTCAGAGTGAAAAAATATTATCTCTATTAATTAATATACTGCTATAAAAAAATTATTATCATCTTGATAAGTAATACGTGAATTCCTTTCTATCTACTTATATATCTGTGATCTTTCCTAGAGGCCTTCTCATACTCGGGCTATATGTCCTAGTACTCTGCGTGTGACATAACACCTTTTTATAATCTATCGGTCTAACTGGCTTTATTCGAGACTCGTCGAGCTCCAGGATGGGACGGCCATCCGAGCCGAGTCAGAGCGACGTTGCTGCAGCTAGTCCTTCAGATGTGTGACATAGAACAGATTTGTGTACTTTAGTACGTTATTTTTCGGCTGGCTAATTTTAATATCTATATATAATGTTCTCCTATATAATTTATTTTTTTCTATGTAATATTTTCTACTTATTTAATTATTTTCTTAGAATTTGAAAATAATATTTTTAATATCACTAACATCATAGAAGCTTTGCTCCTTTACGATCAATTGTATTTCTCTCATCATCTAATCTATTATTGAAAAATGGGGGGGCTTCTTGGAGCGCGGACACGTGACGTCCCTACACTAAGCCATCACGCTCCGTGCTCAGGTGCTTCGACGGCTCTTGGCATAGTCAGCGCTACAAGTTTACATGCAAATTTTATTTGACTGATGTTAATAAAATTCCACTTTTTTCTAAAGGTAGAATATAAAAAAAAAATAAAATTTTTATATATATAATAAATACTTATATTTCATCCTATACCAATCCTGGCAATTACAATATTTACTAGGAATTTAGAATATTTTAGTTCGCCATCCCACTAAATATACCTTTCAGTATCTACAAAACATTCACCACTAACGCTTTTTAAAAAATAATTATCACGCATTGATGTATCAGGAGGTAATTATTTCTTAATAATACTAGTAATAAATAATTAAAAAAAATATGTGAAAATTTTAAGTTATTATTATGATTCTATACTAGAAAGTAAGTCGAGTCTCAAGGATAAATTAATCCCTTAAGAGTAATAATAGTATATTCAGTATATATGAGTAATATAGAATACATTGAAGTTAAATATACTAGATTTCACTCTACTTCATCAATGATCTCATCTCTACT
>JABUQX010030220.1:0-30000 GCA_015478945.1 Trachelipus rathkii
TCTCGGATGATAGTTATGGTCAATTCCTATATATGTTGTGTTTATTTCTTATTGAATTTCCGTATGTACCTTTACTTTTAATGTACCATATAATTCATCATCGTCAGAAGTAATGGGATACTTTCTTTTTCACTTCTCACTTTTCTTTTCTGTGACGATTTGATGCACATATTCTTAAAATAATTCCATTAAAGAAGCTGAAATGGAACCGGTTCAGCTTCACTTTCCACCACTTCGTTGAATCATTTCGTTAGTCATGTGAAGAGTCATAGGAGCCTGAATATTTTATGTCATTTCTTTCCATGCCTCAACTGGACCATATTTTTAAACTGATTCATGTTGATATTAATTAAGCTATTGAATCGGCCGTATTCTAAGGGAAAGTGAGCTACACCTCTAAAGATTTTATTCACATTGTAGCAAACTTAGAAAGTCTTTTTTCTGTGATTTCTTAAGCTCTTCAATAAGTGTAATTATTCCTTCTTCATAGAAATCGAAATATTAACCTTATTTTAAAAAATAGATTTATTGCTAAAAATGGAAGGGATCACTTGCGCGACTGTTACTTCACGTTTAATGTTTGTTTTAGTGATGTTGTCAATGGCTCAAGTAAATGGAATAATTTTGCCACTGAAAATAAGTCAACATTTTCTGATTGCATCTCAGCAGCGTGTATATGGGATAGGGAGCTTTTTTGTTCAATTACAATCTTTTTACGCATATGCATAAGTTCTGTTCATGCGTGTAGAAACTCTTGATTATTTTATTTATGCTGTCTTTGTTAAATTCATTTCAGCTGCATCTGTAAAGTTTTTAAGCTTTTGCACGCTTCCTTTGCTTGAATCGGTGAATCAATGAGTTAGGAGTAGTGCTTCTGTAAGTAACTAAATATCTTTAACAGCACTTCTGACATAATATGAACTCGTGAATGCATAGGTTGCAGACATGTGAATAAACTATGAAATGATAGCTCGTCAGCCACTCCTCTCCTTTATCACAGCTAGCATGTTGGTCATTTATCCCGTATCACTAAAGTGCATTCTTTTGTTTTAGAATATTGAAAAATGTCCAAGGCCCTTATAGGATCTGACAATGACAAAGATTTTCGCCACATATTGCGGCTACCAAAATTTGCTATTTTTTTTTTTTTGGAAAATTAAGTTCTCTAAAATTTTTCAAATCCTTTAAATTGAAATAACTTTCCTTCATGTTGACGTAATTTATATTTTTTATATAAGGTCTCATAATTCGGACCCGAATACTTCGGCCTATTCGGCCAAAATACCGGATATTCGGTATTTTGGCCGAATAGGCCGATTACCGAATATTCGGCAATCGCCTAATATTATATATATTTATATATTACTAATATGATATATAGTATATTTAGTATATTATTATTATATATAATATTTTATATATATTATATATATATATATATATATATATATATATTAATAATATACTATATATAATATGGTAAAAAAGTCTTAGTTTAATTTAAATGAATGAGTCACAGGAGATTTTTACATCTCCCATCCAGCGGGATTCGAACCAATTGGACACGCGTCGCAGTGTTAACAATAACCGGATGCTCTAACCACTAGGCATCCACGTCCCCATAAAAGAACGTTACAAGAGTAGTTTTTAAAGCAACCGGTTTTCTCATCCCATAATCTGTGGTACAGATGGAATGGAGAGGGTAGAGGATACGAGGAGAAATCAATGATTGACTTAATGCTAACAAATAATAAAAAAAGACCTGTTTAAAAACGTGAAGAGGCATCACCGTCGATCCGGGAGACTCAGATCACCGTTTGGTTGTAGGAAAGATGAGAATAGATGGTGTTAAACCATATAAATGTAAGGTTAGGAAGAGATTCATGGTGGAAAAGTTGCGAGAGCCGGAATGTAGAGAAAAAATTAAGAGGGAAATGGAGGGTAAAAGGAGGAATGTGGTGATGGATGCGGAGGTGGACGAGAGTTGGAGAGCATTGAAGGGACGCCCTGTTGAGGTGTCTGAGATGTTGTGACAAGTGAAACAATTCATGGAAAGAAAAAAAGAAACAACTCCTTGGTGGATGAACAAGTTCAGACGGCGGTAAAGAGAAAATGAATGTTTTAAAAGGTGGACTAAAGACGGAGAGGGTGGAGGAGAGGAGGGACAGCCTGAACAGCATAAACAAGAAAGAGAAAGGAGAGCACATGGAAAGGATTGGAGGAGAATTGGAGGAAGACCTTTGTGGGACGAGAAAGCTAATCTACAACATTGCAAAAAACTATAGAAAGGGCTCTGCCCCGCCATCCTATTCAATAAAAAATGAAGAATGGAACATTATTAACAAGCCCGTCCGATATTAGTGAACAGGTGGGACAGGAATCATTTCGCAACAGCCTTCTGAATATCCCGAATAACATAATAGAAGAAGAGGAACAATGGGAAGAACGACATGTGGCGTTGGAAGAGCGGGGGATTGGCAGATTGTACCTGAGGAGGTGGAACAAGCGATGAGAAAGATGAAAAACGGTAAGGCAGCAGGCGAGGATATGCTGCCTGTGGAGATATTGAGAGAAGCTGGTGAAGGGGGTGTTTTGTGGATGACGGAAGTAATGAACAAGTGCTGGAACGAAGGGAAATCACGGGAGGATTGGAATAAATCGGTATTGTGTCCTATATATAAAAAAGGCGATGAAATGAAATGAAAGTTTTAAGATTGATTTTGATGCCACATATTGCAAAGGTGTACGAGAGAATATTGGAGAGAAGATTGAGGGACACAGTCGAACATAAATTGGATGAATGGCAACATGGTTTTCGACCGGGATGATCAACAATTGATTTGGTTTTCGCACTGAAGATATGTGTGAATAAGACCTCATGAATTTAACCGGAACAAGCATATTGGCCTTTATCGATTTAGAAAAGGCGTTTGACAGTGTTCGAGGGAGATATTGTGGAGGATCCTGGGAAAGGGAGTATAGGGTGCCTACTAAACTGATAAGCAGCTATAAAAAGCTACGTATGTGGACAGCTGTTGCCAGGTGAAAACACAGATGGATGTAGTAGTTTTGATTTGGGAATCACAACAGGTGTGAAACAAGGAAGTGTACTTTCCAATATTGTTCATGAACGTTATGGACTATTGTGGCAAGGTGGTACAGAGAGATCTTTGGACACGCGGATGATCTGGCGTTGATCTCGGAGTCAAGGGAGGCTCTGCAGAGGTTTATAGTGGCATGGGACGATGTTCTATTTGAGAAGGGAATGGAAAATCAATAGGGTGGACCATGGAGGTTATATTGGTGAGTAGGGAGCAGGAGGCGCTTCGATCATAAATTGGAAGGGGGAAGTACTCGAAGAAAACGGATCAGTTTTTCTGAAATTTATGAGTTTACTAGTGGAGTAAGAAATGATGATGTTCTCAGGAGTTGACACCATAGAATTGGAATGTTTAATGGCACTTGCGTCGTTGTACCTTTTGCTAAAGCCCGCTAAATCATACAGAGGAAAGTCCAAAATAATAATCATATACGCAGCATTATGAGGCCCTATTTAGCATTATGGCATGAGGCCTTGGACACTAAACACAAAAAGCTAAAAGTAAAGTACAGGCATCCGGAGAAATGAAAGTTTTAAGAATTGATATTGGGGGGCTGACAAGATTGGATAGGAATAGGAATGATGACGTGAGGGCGTATATTAGAACTGGTGGAGAGAGGACAGTTAAGATGGTTCGGACATGTGAGGAGGATGGAAGCAAATAGGAGTGCGAAAAGGTATTATGAGTGGCAGCCGGAGGAGAGGAAGAGGAGTGGGGAGGCCGAGGATGAGGTGGAGGGATGGTGTTGAGAGAGCTGTGGAGAGGAGGGGATGACCATCGAGGAGGTGGAGGAGGAAAGAGTTTACGATGATCGACGGCGATGGAGGAGCTTCGTGCAAGACAGCTGACAGGCGCATACGCTTACAGGAGGATGGTGAGAAAGTGAGAATATATATATATTTATAATTTTATATATATATATCAGTGATGGGCGAATCCGGCAACTTTTGGATTCGAATCCGAATCCAATCCGTTGTGTGTATGAAATTGTTCGAATCGAATCCGAATCCCGAATCCGATCCAGCACCTTTCGGATTCGAATCCCGAATCCGAATCCGAATCCGTGTGTGTGAAAATTCTCGAATCCGAATCCGAATCCGAAATCCAATGTAAAAAGCTTGAATCCGAATCCGAATCCGAATCCGAATCCGGATTCGCATTCGCCCATTCAATTTTCTTTCAATAAAATTTTTATACAAAAATTAAATACATACCAACAAATTTTTGTGCAGTTTTCTTTTCAAATATTCTAAGATATATATAAATAAATTGTTTTTTTATTTTTATTTTTTTACTGCCTGATATACATATCTATTTCCATGTTAATTAAATATTTCTCTTATATATATATATTATATATATTATATTATATATATATATATATATATATATATATAATATATATAATATATATATATATATATATATATATATATTACTATATATTATATACTATATATAATATACAGGCTATAATCGTTACATGAAATTGGTTAGCGTTACCGTTATTTCGTTTACTCTGAAGAGAAAAGGGGCTAGCGTTTATCGTCTACACTCGTTACATTTTTAATCTTTGAAAGCGTTACCACGTTACTCGTTACATGTACGCGTTATCTTTCGGTCCAGTTTCCGGGCTTCAATTAATATTTACATTTTCTGGTTACATGATCGTATATCATATTATACTACTCGAAATATTAAAATCATTGGATTAACTACCAGTTTTTAAACTTTTATTTCACCAAATTGAAAATTTACTATTAACTATATCTGACCAATATAATACGAAATATCACAATTTTTAAAATTGTTATTTATTTTAAGTCTTTATCATGTAAACTTAGTCGCTTATATTAATGAATATACGATTTATGGAATTTAGTGAATCACAATATATCAATTATTTAAAAATTTTTATAATCTTTATCGATATTATAAACGTAGAAGATTATCTGAATTGTGCGTCCCACTTCTGGAACCTAGCTAGCCGATTCTTCTTTCAACATTTCTTGATATTATTGGTATTTGTAAAGTATTAAGAGTAGATATTATAATATTAATCCTGAAAATGGTAATAATATAAAAATTTGCAGTATCATCATATTGAATACAGAGTAATTAAATAATAATAATTAGTTCAACAATAATGATCTATTTAAACATAGTTAATCATCACTTAATAATAAATGATATAATAATATTAAGTAACCATATAGAACATAAATAAAATTAAAAAAAAAAGACAGTAAGGATTTTACTTATAGTAACTTAATTAATAACATTACAAATACGAAGAATTACCTTTAAGAATGACAAGAAGAAAATATCAGCAAAGCTTGGATCTCTTTGGAGAGTGAATGTGACCCGCAAAAGCTGAATAACCTTTCTAAAGGGGCCGATGAGGGTATGGAGTATTGTAGTGCAATAAAGACTTTTTAACACAGGGATATCCTATTAAGTGACTCTAGGGGATCTGTCGTTATCCGTATTTAATTAAGCACTTCTATTTCTAGTTCCATCTTTATTTTATGACGTGGGTAATGTAGATGACAAACTCTCGTAATTCAAAAAAGTCCATCTGGGACTGCTACCTTCAGCCAAATCCATTACTTTTCGTTAGGCTTTTGAGATGTATTTGCTTGAACCTCTTTTCTGACAGCCACGATTAGCATTTCCTGATCCTTTTTCCTATTTTCCTTGGTTTATATTCGGGTTTATGGCGAGCTTTTGATTTTGTGGTTTCGGATAAGAAATAGATGCCAGAACTGCAGTGTTGGCCGAGCTATGAAAACTAAGAAACTCCCGAAAATCTATTCTCGAAACCTGAAGCTAAATGCTGTAAGAAGAGAATGAACATATCTAAGTAGAACGTATTTAAGCGTTTAAGTATTTTTTCAATCACTAGCATATTGGGAACAAAGTTCATAAAATAGCTTTTATCACCCTGTAGCCTATCTAATCCAACAGCAATTGGTTAAAATACTAAAATGTACTCTTCAAATGAAATTCAATTCAATGTGCTTTGAAGCACCGGAGCTGCAATGCAGTCATCAAATCATTAATAACATTTTTTATGCTGTATTAGAAGAAGAACGCTGTCGTACAGGCTGTTCCATCTTGTTGGATCATGGCAGTCTTAACTGACATTGAAATATATTGTTAATTGCTTCAGCAGATTTAGGACGTCCAGATAAATTCCAAAGAGCTGAACACTTGTAATCACAACTGTGGTTAAAGTTTTTAGAAAAAGAACATTTAAGCGCAGTCTTCTCGCATCAGTATAGTATCACAGTTAAACTAAAAGATGTGAGAGGGCGACCTTGATGATTCCGGAAGAGGTTTGTTCGACTTAAATATTCTTCGTCCAACTTCCAAACAAGTAAATTGTATTAAACTCACCGACATCTTCATTTGGCTCTTTTAGTTGATCAATAGTATATATATATATTATATAATAATATATATATATAGTATATATATATATCTATATATATATATATATATTATATATATATATATATTATAATATTATATTTATAATTATGATTAAAAATTATTGCATCTATCGTTTTTTTTTAATTTTTTATTCTCTATTGAAGTTAAACTTCACTTATATATACAATATAACTATATATATACTACTATATTATAATATATATATTATATATATATATATATATATATATATATATATATTATATATATATATATATATATATATATATATATATATATGATATATATATATATATTTAATTTATATATATAATATATTATATATATATACTATATATATATATAATATTATATAATAATATACTACTATATATTATACTATTATAAGCAGAAAAGTGAGTCCCTTTGAGATGGCACCGGAAAAAATCAATTGTTTTTTTCAACTGATTTTTTTCACTTGATTTTTGCTCAAAAAATCATGATTTTTTTGCTTTTTTTTGCTTTATTTATATATTAATTTTTTGTTGGTTGACTGTTTAAGTGCTTTAACTTCAATAGAAATAAAACAAATTAGAATAAAAACTTTTCATAGCAACGCTACTCTGTTTCAAATTTCTACACTAAAAAATGTCAACAAAAGATCATGTTCAATCATGTTGTTTATTTCTGATGTATATATATATTCATTATTAAACATAACACTCTTTTAGTGTTGCTGTCTCATTGTGTCATAAACTAGAAGCCCTATTTTAAGATTTGAAACCCAGATATAGGGCCTAGGGTTAAAATAATACCTAATCGAGCTTAACAAAAAAAAGTTTGTTTACAAATTATTTTCGCGTGACGTCAGAACTCTCAAAAATCAAAAAATCCAAAAAATCCAAAAAATCAAAAAATTGAATTTTTTTCTCAAAAATCCAAAAAATCCCCAACCCTGACGAAAAAACGAAAAAAGAATAAAAAAAAACATAAAAAAATCATGATTTTTTTTACAGGAAAAAACAACTAAAAAAAACAGTTGATTTTTTCATATATATATATATATATATATATATATATATATATATATTATCTATATATATATATATATATATATATATATATATATATATATATAATATATATATATATATATATTATAAATATGTGTGTTACTTATCCATATTAATATTTTTAATAAATTATTAAATAATTTTCTATAGCTTTAACTGCTAATATAAAATTGAATTAATTCTTGGAAGCTTGCCTTTTTGTAATTTTGTTAAAAGTTATTAACTATTAAATATTTGTCAATTATTAAGTTATACGAAATAAACTTAAGCAAAATCCTATTAAAAAAATTAAACAATTATTCTTTTTTTTTTAAAAGTGGGGGTGCAACTATTTATTAAGGGCAGTTGCCGATTTTTTTCACCCTCCCTAAAGAATAAGTACATATAAATTCGGAATTCTTCAGGTGATTTTGACCTATCAAACTACCAAACTTTAGCTTTTTTTTTTTTTGCCCTCTAAAATGCTGTTTGCGGTGTTTTTCTGTGTCCTGTAGTCATTCTTTGCGATGTTCAATTTTTCAAACCCATGTTTTTGATATTTTTCGATTCAACTCCTAGAATTTTTTCGAAATGACTTCAGACTTGAAATATGCATAGATGGGTTCTTTACCTACAAAAGTCATGAAATACTTTTTCGATTTTTTGAGCTTTTGTGCTTAGCGTTGTCTAATTTCATAATTCACTTTTTTTTGGATAATTTTAAAATGAATCTTCTTTTCATAGTTCGGTGCGAAGTGGATGAAATTCGTTTCAGGGCAATATTATTAGTCGGGAGAGGATTGCCTACTTTTTAACTTAGATAATTTTCTTTTGTATATGTGTATTAGTTTTGGATTTGTACTTGGCACAAATTTTCAAAAAATTTTTTTTGGAAATTTAAAAAACATTTTCTTTTGAATAAACAAAAAGTTATCTAAGAAAAAGATGCATCTTGCCCCGCTATACAACGCCCTTAGTGACTGTTGATCGGACAAGTAAGAAAAAAAGTATCATCAAATATTCACTTTTTCAACCATTTTGAATTTTTTGAAAAAGTGAAAAATTTATTTTTTTTTTCCTACTCATCGGACATCAAATTTTTAGGGTTTGTATAATCGGGCGAGATGCATTTTCTTTTTTTACTTAGATAAAGTTTTTTTGTATACTCAAAAGGAAAATGTTTTAAAAAATTTTCAAAAAATGTTTTTTCTTGAAAATTTGTTCCAAGAATAAATCCAAAAGATAAAATGTATAGTGTGAAAAGATATTATCTATAGTAAAAACATTGTGCATTCCTTCGTTTACTACATATTTGGTCCTAAAATATTTCATTCTATTCGCCCGAACGGTAAAAAAGTTATCGTCAAGTTTTTTTATTTTAAAAACCAAGAAAAGTTTTGTTTATAAAAGTAGTTTAGAACGCTGAGCACCAAACTCAAAAAATCGAAAAGTCCTCTTTGACTATTTGTGGTGGTAACGGACTCCATCCATGCATATTTTTAGTTTGAAGTAATTTCGAAAAAACTCCTGGGAGTTGATTACGAAAAATGTCAAAAAACATGGGTTTTGAAAAAATTGAAAAAATTCTGAAAGAATGAATACCGACACAGAAAAACACCATAAAACAACGTTTTACGAGGGCAAAAATAATGCTACATGTTTGTGTTTTATAGCGTCAAAATCTGACTGATACTTCCGAAATTTTATGTCCATTTTTAGGGGGTGTGGTGTTAAAATTCGGGTAGTCAGCAAAGAGCCCAATATTTAGACCTCTGTCCTTTATTACAATGTTCTCTATAAATTTATTAGGCTTTTCCACATGTTGCAGTCGAGTAACTCTATTTCTCCTATGGGTATGATTAGCCAATATAAATATGAATTATGCATCTTGATTGTGCTCCTTACAGCTCACTTCCTTGTGATTGGCTCCCTATGCGTGATAACATTTTATTCTAACTTTTTCGTTTTTTATTATTATTTATTTTTGATGATTTTTTCGTGACATCTCTGTGGAAACTCAGAATAGACTGGATTGTCGAATGCCGGATTCGGAAATCGAGTCTCCGATTATTCGCGAATTTCCGTATGTGGTAAAAAATGTTCAAATCCGAAATCCGAATCCGGTTTCCAGCACCTGGATCGAATCCGAATCTCCGAATCGTGTGTGTGGTTAAAGCGTTCGAATCCGGAATCCGAATTCCGATATCCATGCACCTTCGGATTTGAATCCCGAATCCGAATGTTCCGGATTCGATTGAGCTCGTAATCCGGGATTTCTGAATCCGAATCGTGATGCGATTCGCGTTCCAGTTCCCTCACCTGAATATATATTAGTATATATAATATATATATATAGTTTATATATATATATTATATATTATAATATTATATATATTATATATATATTATATATCATATTATATTATTATATATTATATTATATATATATATTATTATATATATATATAATATATATTATACTATATTTATTATATTAAGTATTATATATATATATATATATATTATATTATTAAGTATGGTTGATTATAAAGTCTTAGTTAATTTTATAACGAAGACAAAATAATAGTAATTATCCGGTTCAGTTTAGCAAGGATCAGTATGACGAACTGATAACAGAAATATGCCTAGTTTTATATTTGGTCGATAATATGCTTGTTCACCGTCAATAGCTCTGTTATAATATTTATAAGTTCACGTCTATAATTTTTATCAGATATCCAATGATTAATGAATTACGAGAATGAATGACTTGATGATGGCGACTCCTTCTCTGGTATGTTTACCAATCGCCTCTATATTATAGTATAACAACAAGATCCACACCAAATTTATGATACTTCGGCCATATTCTAATTCTTTATTCATAGGTTTAATATTAAATATATTAGCTATATACAAAAGTCTTAGTTAGATTCTTCAGACAAAGAGAAAAAGACATACATGCAGACGCCGATGTGTATGACCTCCTCATCATCATCCGTCAGCTATCAATCTCATCACTATGTCTCTCCTCCCCTTGTTTCATCCCTTCTAAACTTTCTATCCATTAAACTACTCATATTAACCTCTTTTGTTCCATTTTCCTTTGTCAACTCCAATTTTAGGATATTTGTTCGTCTCGTTTATACCAACATGATAAAAAGTATTATTCCATCTCTTAACATTTCTTTTATGACAGCCAAATCTACTCTCAATCTTCTGCTTTGTACATTTGTATGAGATCTTACTGCACTTTCCAATGATTTACTATAAGAAAATCCAATCATCCTTATATTTTTTTCATCTGTTAATTCTTCCCACAATTTCTTCACATATATTCCCATTTCTAGTCCATCACACAGAGACATTGCTTCAGCCTCCAAAGGAGATCTGACTATCCTGTTCGCTACCTTTGATTTCCATATTATGGGTATTTTGTGTTTGTAATTATCTTCTAAAATTACTATATATCCTATTTGAGATTCCCCTGTCCCCAGACCATTAAATGATGCATCAGCAAACACTATTACTTTAACATTCCCTTTTGTAATTTTAACCCTATACTGAGATTGTCTTTCCACACTCGCTAGTTTTTCTTATTACTTTTTATATTTTTTTCTCCAATATCATCTAGTATTTCCATGTCTTGCTTTTTTCCTATCAATACTAACTTGGAATATTTACATCTGGTCTGTTTGTTTGTTGCCTGCTAACTTAATGTTAACTGTCCCACCTTAGGAACCGACCTGGGGCCCCGGCCCCGGCCCCCGGCCAACTCTCCGGCGATTTTTTAGTTCGACCTCCTGGCTCCGGCCTTCGCGTGCCCCGGCCTACCGCCTCGTGCTCTCCGGCCTCTGTCGTGCCAAAAATCAGGAAATATACCGTGGGTTTTCTATCGGGGTTTACTGTAAAATTATCAACTCAGAATAATATGCGGTTAAATCATATACAAAATAATAAAAATATATTTTAATTCGCATTACTTCCCTGTTGGTTTAAATTGATGCATAAATATGATATAATCATACCTATTATATATATCAAATTTTTTTTTGGTTAGTTATATAATTGATTTTCTATAATTAAAATTGAGGCCAAATTATAGAGTTTTTTCTCGAGTTTGTTTAACAACTAAAATATTCGAATTTGATAAAATTTCAAACGATTTCGGATTAACAGGAAATATAATTTAAAAACGTTGAATTAGATTAAAAGTATTGATTGTAAAGTTTAGAGTAAATATTGGTCAGTATTTATCTTTATGAAAATGATCGCTTAACTGAATTATTATGTTGACATCTTGAGATTTAATAATTATTATTTATATTTTATTATATATTATATTTATATATTTATATTATATATTTAGTATATTTATATTTATTAGTATTATTATATTATCATATTATTATTATATTATAGTATATTATTATATATATTTAATATATTATAAATATATCATATGTATATATTATATATATTATATTATTACATTCGAATAGTTAAACATAGTTTTATAGCTTATATATCTTTTTCTACATTTGCCTCCAACCTTCTTTCTCACCATCCTCCTGTAGGCGTTATGCGCCTGTCAGCTATCTTGCACGAAGCTCCTCCATCGCCGTCGATCATCGCAATACTCTTTCCTCCTCCACTCCTCCATAGTCATCCCCTCCTCTCCACCGCTCTCTCAACACCATCCCTTCACCTCACCTTCGGCCTCCCCACTCTTCTCTTTCCCTCCTGCTGCCACTCAAAATACCTTTTTGCACACCTATTTGCTTCCATCCTTCTCACATGTCCGAACCATCTTAACTGGTCTTTTTCTCTCTCCACCTAGCTTTAATATTTACTATTCACTCCCAACACCGCCCTCACGTCATCATTCCTCCTCCTATCCAATCTTGTCACGCCCAATATCAATCTTAAAACTTTTTTTTCGCATGCCTGTACTTTACTTTTAGCTTTTGTGTTTAGTGTCCAAGCCTCATGTCCATATGCTAATTTGTGGTCCTCATAATGCTGGTATAATATTATTATTTTGACTTTCCTCGGTATATACGGTCCTTTAGCTTAAAGGGTACATTACGACTGCAAGTGTGCCCATTTAAACTTTCCCAATTCTATTGGTTTTCAATCTCCTGAAACATATCATTTCTTACTCAACTAAAACTTCTAAATATTCAAACTGATCCGTCTGTTTCAGGTACTTCCTCCCTCTCAATTACTATATTCACTAACTCCTGCTCCTATACTCACCAACCCCCCCCTCATAACCTCCGTCCTTCCCCCTATTGATTTTTCATTCCCTTCTCAAATAAAACCTCGTCCCATGCACTATAAACCTCTGCAGAACCTCCCTTGACTCCGAGATCAACGCCCAATCATCTGTTTATCCAAAGATCTCCCACCACCCTTTCCTGTACCACCTTGTCACAATAGTCCATAAACGTTATTAACAATATTGGGGAAAGTACACTTCCTTGTTTTACACCTGTTGTTATTCCAAACCAACTACTATCATCCATCTGTGTTTTTCCTCTTGTAACAGCTGTACACATACGTGCTTTTTGTAGTTCTTATCAGTTTAGCAGGCACCCCATACTCCCTTTTTCCCAGGATCCTCCACAATATCTCCTCGGAAACGTTCGAGACGCCTTTTTTCTAAATCGATAAAGGCAAATATGCTTCAGGTTAAATTCAATAGTCTTTTTCACACATCACTTCAGTGCAAAACCCAATCAATTGGGTTGATCTTCTCGTCGAAAACCATTGCTTGCATTTCATACCCATGTTTTATGTTCGACTGTGTCCCTCAATCTTCTCTCTACAATATTTTCTAAATACACCTTTGCAATATGTGGCATCTGGGCAATTCCCTTCTAAATTTTACAGTCGGTTTTCTATCACCTTGTTATTATTTTTATGACACATATCCGATTTATTCAAATCCTCTCGGGTTTTCTTTCCCCTTCGTTCCAGCAACTTGTTCATTATTCGTCATCCACAAAACACCTCCCTTCACCAGCTTCTCTCAATATCTTCACAGGCAGCATATCTCGCCCTGCTGCCTTACCTTTGTTTTTCATCTTGTCTCATGCGCTTGTTCCACTCCTCAGGTTACAATCTGCCAATCCCCCCGCTCTTCCACACATGTCGTTCTTCCCATTGTTCTTCTTCTTCTATTATGTTATTCGGATATTCAGCGCTGTTCGAAAATATTCCTTCCACCTTCCGCTAATATCTGACGGGCTTGTTAATTTGAAATGTTCTCATTTTTCTTTTTTTATTGCATAGGAGTGTGCGGGGCAGTAGCCCTTTCTATAGTTTTTGTCAATGTTGTAGATTAGCTTCTTCGTCCCCTGAAGGTCTTCCTCCATTCCCTCCAATCCTTTCCCATGTGCTTTCCTTTCTTCTTCTTTTTTATTCTGTTCAGCTTCTCTTCTCGGCTTCCACATATTCCTAACTCTCTCCACCCCTCTTCGTCTTATCCACCTTTTAAAAACATTTTCATTTTTTTCTTTTAACGCGTCTGTGAACTTGTTCAGTCCACCAAGGAGTTGTTTCTTTTTTCTTTCCATGATTGTTTTTACTGTGTCACAAGCATCTTCAGACACTTTTCCCACAGAGCGTCCTCTCAGACCTGCTCTCTCCAACTTCGTCCCACCCTCCGATCCATCACCACATTCCTCCTTTTCCCTCCATTTCCCTCTTAAATTTTCTCTTCATTCCTGCTCTCAACTTTTCCACCATGAATCTCTTCCTAACCTTACATTTATATATGGTTAAACACCATCTATTCTCATCTTTCCTACAAGCAAACGGTGATCCCGAGTCTCCGAGATCGACGGTATGCTCTTTACGTCTTTAAACAGTCTTTTTATTATTTGGTTAGCATTAAAGTCAATCATTGATTTCTCCTCGTATCCTCTACCTTCTCCATTCCATCTGTACCACGTCCATTTGTTATGGCTATCTCTATGGTTGTAAAAAGTGTTCATCAAGCTCATATCATTCTGTATCACAAAAATCTTAAACCCTCTCCCTGCAGGGTCTTCCTCCAATACTAAATAGCCCCGACACTTCCTCCACCACTCGTTTTCGGTCGTCCAACACATTTTTTTTTGTACACACACATGATTTATATGTTATATATATATAGTGTATATATATATATATATATTCCTGGCACTATTAATATTATATATATTATAGTAATATATATATATATATATATATATAATATATATATATATATATATAATATATATATTATATATATATATTTTAATACAACTTATTCTTTCTAGAAAATCAATTATTTCTAAATTATTTCTTTCGAAATATTTATTTAATTGAATTAATTTAATTATTTGGTGTGTTTTTTTTTATTTTTGTTTCTTTCCCCTTTTTTTTTATTTATTAATAATTATTAATTAAATTGAAGTTATATTTTTATTTTCATCCTAAGTTTTAAGACTTTCAGTGTTTTTGACTTACATTTCTTAATTTTAGCTAACCCCTGGCCCGTTTTGCCTTGCTCGGCTAAATTAAAGGAGCAGGCCCCGGCCCCGGCCTCCGGCAATATTCCCGCCCCGGTTTCCCTGGTCCCTTAGTCCCACCCCTGATCTTATATTCTGTTTTTCGTTTTTCTGTTTAGCTTTCTCTCTCCAGTATTTAATTTTTTGCATGGTATTTGTTACTGGGTTTACAATAATTGTTTTTTTTTCTTCTTAAGTATGATTTTTCTCCGTTTTTTATCATGAATTTGGTACACCTATATAATTTAAATTCTTTTACTTCTTGGCTTCCTATCTTGTAATTTCGCTTCCTTTAGCTTCTTAATTTATAATTCTTTTCCCGAATTAATTCACCTCCATTAACACAGTTTAGTGGTACATAATCATCCACGTGACCATCTTCATTGATGCCTTATTCCATATTTGTTTCCTTTTTCCATGAGCATATTGATGGTTCAAGTTTACAACATATCCCTCCTATACTTTCTAATATTTCTTTATTTCTTTCAACCTGTATACGGCTTTCTTTAACTTCCATAATTTCTGTGTATCTGCCTCTTTTGGTGGTTTTATAAACACCTCTCTTTCTAATTTATTACCCTGCAAATATGCGGTCTTTATATCTAGTGATTTGCATTCCAAGTCCTCTCTTTTGATTATTCCTAAGGTTATCTTTAAAGCTTCAGAAGCACATGTTGGTGCTTCATTACCATCATCTTTTCCTTTTTCTTCAAATCCCCTGACTACTAGTCTGGCTTTACAAACCTTTACTCCATTCTTCTCTTTTTCGGTAATGACCCACCTAGTGTTTAAACCCTTCTTACCTTTTCCTTCAACTTCCTCCATTACTTCATTTTCTCTCCAACTCTTTATTTCTCTTTCTTTTGCACTAAGGACATCTACATCTCTCACATTTACCAATAAAATCTCCTCCTCCTCTTTTATTGGTTCGTGTTCCTCATATTCTCTAAGATTAATCCAATTAATTGTGCCATTGTTTAGATCTTTAATATTATAACTTTGGTTCCACTTTTTACTCCCTACTTTCCCTGCTCTGCTCATAATTTGCACTCTCTTTTCCTGTTTTGTTTCCTTATCAATCATTTTCCATCTCTCTCCACTCTTCAATCTACTTAAATCCTTAGTTTCACTCATTTGTTCTTCTTCCTGTTCCACATCTAATTCTTCCTCGCTCCTTATCTCACACCTAACGCTGTCAGAATCTTCAGAGTCTACATCATACTCATTTACTTTTCTGTTCTTCTTTATCTACTTCTTCTTCCTGTTCTTCCTCTTCTTCTGAGTTGTTTTCTAATACGCCATTCTTTTTTTATTACTCTAGTTGCATGTACTCTTTGTGTATATCTTATAGAGCCTCCTTGTTTTACTATTACTGTTTTTCCATCAATGCCAATAATTTTTTCTGGTCCCTTCCATCTTTTATCGTTATCTCTTTTATAGTATACCCATTCTCCTACTTGTAGATCTTCTATTTTACTCTCTCTAATGTTTTATTTAATGTTCTTTGAAATTTTCTTTCTGCTTGTAGACTTATTACTTCATTCCAGGCTCTTCTTCTGTATTTATTGTTTTCGGTTATTACTTGTTCTTCCCATCCCACTTCATCATCTCCATTCTCAATAGCTATTTTATGCATCCCAAATAAAGATTATTTGCAGTATATCCTCCTTTATTTGGAATGTTGTTCCTTCCATACAATGACCATCTCAAACAGAGATTGTAATTCTTATATCCATCCTCATGTAGCTTTCTAATGTTTTCTTTTATGAGTCCCACCATCTTTTCACATTTTCTGTTACTCCACGGGCTTTCTGCTGCGGTTGCCAACAGCTTGATGTTAAACGTCTCACACATTTCCTCCATTGTTTCACTTTGAAATTCTCTTCCATTATCTGATAGTATTTTATCTGGTGCTCCAAATACGCTTATCCACCTATCTATAATTTTCCCTACTATTTCTGATGGTTTCTTTCCCTCTGTCCATATAGCTTGTGTGTATCCTGTTAATTCGTCTAACCATAACTAAAAATCGTTTTCCTTCTATTTCACCCATATCAACTGATAGCAGCTCATTAAAGTGTGTTGCACGTTCTAACCCAACTATTGGTCTACTTGGTGTACGTTTATACACTTTACAGGTTTCACAATTCTCTACTATTTTATCTATTATATGTTTTAATATCATTTTATCTCTCTCATATATCTGATCACCTCTATATGCTTTTTCTAACATTGTTATTAAATTTTCTCTACTGCAGTGGCTAAATTGTTTATGTAACTTAATCATTTTTTCTTCCCGTTGTTTTTCTGTTTGTCCTATCCACCATTTGTTCTCATTATACCACATACTATGTCTTCTTTTTACAAAGGGTAATCGTATATGACCTACTGTATCTAATCTTCCTTGTATCCTTAACCCTAAATTTTTTAAATCTACTGTGTTATCTCTTATATTAATTATAGCTCCTAAATTTTGCAAAGTTTGTCTTCCTATAAGCCAAGGTATTTCCCTTATCTTTCATGTCATTTATGTAATCTGTTTTTAAATATACATTCTGTCCCATTACGTATATAGGTATTAACAAACGTTTTCCCCTTTAGAGTCTGATCTCCCGAAGCTATATGTTTTCTCTATTTTCTCCTCACTCTCCTTTAATTTTATAATTTCTTCTGTGCTTAAATTGTGTAATATTTCCTCAAGGCATTCTTTTCCAATCACTGTACTATTACTCCCGGTATCTGCAATTGCTTCTATCATTCTTTCTTTTTCCTCTTCATTTATATGTTCATCTTCTCTCCTTTCACTTAGAAATACTTTATTCTTATTCTCTTCTTCTTTCACAATCCACCAACATTTGTCTACTTCATGTCCCCATTTACCACAGTTCTGACATTTCCTTATATTCTCCTCTTTTGTCTGAAACTCTTTTGACACATGTCCTTTTCTCCCACACTTTAAACATACTGTTGACTCAACACAATCTTTTGCCAAGTGTCCGTTTTTAGTACATTTGAAACATTTTATACCTCCCTTTTTCAAACATTGCCATCCCACATGTCCTTTTCCTCCACATCTGTAACAGATCTGTCTTTCTGCTTTTATCCCTTCTTTATTTACGTTCTTACATACAGCTCCTGCAAGTACAGGACATTTTCCTATCATTCTACATTCACTCTCTCTCTCTCTCTCTCTCTTGATATTCATCCTCTGATCCTTCCATTTTACTAATTTCCGGCCCGTCAAACTGAACTGGTAAAAATAGCAGAGTAGCGCACTGGTTAAATAAAGTCATAGTTAATTTAAAAGAAACAAAATAATAGTAATTACCTGTCAGTTTAGCAGATCAGATGACGAACTGATAACATGAAATATGTTAGTTGTTTTTATTTGGTCGAGTAATATGCGTCACGTCAATAAAGTCTATTATATATTTATAAGTCACGTCTATATTGTTATCAGATGATCCAATGATTAATGAGATACGAGAATGAATGACTGATGATGGCGACTCCTTCTCTGGTATGTTTACCAATCCCTCTATATTATAGTATAACAACAAGATCCACACCAAATTTATGATACTCGCAATATTCTAATCTTATTATAGGTTTAAGTATTTAATTATATTAGCATATATACAAAGTCTTAGTTAGCAACAGAAGAAAAAAACATACAGCAGACGCCGATGATGATGACTCTCATCATCACAGTATGATGTAATATTTGATATATTATATATATTTATTATATTATAAGAAAGAATATATATATATATATATATATATATATATATATATATATATATATATATATATATATATATATATATATATATATATATATATATGTAATGGGGATTACATTCATCCAAACCCCCGGTTAATCTTTAAGATAAGAGAATGGTAATTCTTAATGTATGTTAATTCACAAAGGTATTAAATTGTGAATAATTCTTTATTTATTGGTTTTTATTTACTTTAAAATGTTCCAATTTAAGATTATAGACAATTATTACCTAATATGTATATGTTCTCTTTTCTAGTGCAAAGTATAACTTTAAATCTTAGTTTTCATATTTTTCCATTACAAACTAATATTCTTAACTCTTTTAAACATTCGTTTGTCTGTAAATATATTTCCCACTCTTTGTATGTTATATTGGGAAACTTTAAATCATTGCATTTTGGATTCATCAGGTTAGTTTTGCTTGTATTTCATCACCTAAATTTTCTATTATTAATGTGATGTACTAAATAATGTAATAATGTGAAATGTGTTAAAATGAAAGAATAAATAAAAGCAAAACTTATGTTTATGCAGGTCAAGGGACATTCACCTGCACGTTTCAACTTGCATATTCGACGGCTAATTCAAAGAAGCGAAAAACCCCAAAAAGGTTTCCAAACCAGATAGGGGTAAGCTTCATTAACTTTAATGTATGGTTGCATGGCATGACATTTATAATTATATTCCCTTTTTCCCTTTAAATGTAGAAGCATTTCTCATTCTTAAAAATCCCCTTCTTCTTAAATTGTAAAGCATTTTATCCCCTAGTAAAATCTTCTTATCATAGTATCATAAGCTCCTAAAGCAAATTTCATTTAACTATTTAAATATTAAATTTAACTTAACTTTAGACCCCACTGTAATGGAATCTAATTTAGCTTTTCTTTTCCATTACAGGTTTTATTGCTTGGACGCAATTTCTTTTTCTGGCTTATTTTTTATTTTTGGGTATTTTTTGGATTCTTATTCTAAATTTTCCCTCCTTGGATTCAACTTTAGTACCCGACCTATGATTTCCTTTGAAGAAAACTTCCTCTTGATTTTTGTAAATACTTTTTGTAACTACCAAATTCATGCAATGAATGAAGCATATCTACAATAATAAACTGAAGATTAGTTTGTTTTAAATTAATTGAAATTATTAAAGAGATTGTATCTTATTACTGCCACAAGGGCGGATAAACCATAAATAATATAAAGCCATAATTAGTAAACCACTAATTTTGATATGAATTAGTACGCATATAATTACCTTTTACACTTATTTATACCTGAGCCAATTCCACCATTCGTAAACTCCGCCTTAATCCGTATTTTGTAAATACTCACATTGTGATAAACCGAGGTGACGCTGCACCTCACTTAATAGGACTTCTGTGTCCATAATTTGTAAATATCCACATAATCGATTTTCTCTCCTGTTTCCGGCTCGGTAGAGGGTTTCTCTAGGACTGGAACGTGTTTATTACTTTACACTATTTTCGTTACTTAATTTATCATATATTTAGTCATTTGCCCTAATAAATATATATTCTTATTCTCTTTGGCTATCCCTTGGTGTCTCTTATTGATAATTATTTAATAAATATTGAAAGGTTAAAAGGTTATTTACACAAATAGTTAAAAAAAAAACCATCCATTTTTATAAACGTACACATATCCCGACTAACCTTTTACACATCCAACATCATCACAAATGTGCACCCTCACGAATAGATAGACTGCGGTGTCCCCGAAGACAATGATGGAACTCCCGACTGGAAAATTCATATGCCTAATGCTTGCCCTCAGAAGAGAATAGCAGAAAGGAAGTGCTACACTCAGTGTCAAAGAGAGATTCCTTACAAAAAGTCAATAGGTTGGTTTTCCTCTAATTCATTCCCCTTTCTTTCTCCCCTTTTCTTGTATATTTTTTAATTGGGTAATCATAAAAGTTCCAATAATCGATTTTGGACACCTGCGGAGATCAGAATAACTAAGTGCTGCAATTCATTGTTCTTCAACATTATAGTCGTCGTAATTCTCTCTTCTTGGACAGCCATTATCCTGGTCTCCGTTACATATATATATATATATATATATATATATATATATATATATATATATATATATATATATATATATATATATATATATATATATATATATATATATATATATATATATATATATATATATATTTTCTTTCTTTCTTTCTTTCTTCACCTTCCTCTTTGCCCCAAGATTGGGGGTAAGGTGCTGTACAAGCATCGGAAAAGAAAAGCAGTAGGAGAACATGACAAACGTCGAAAAGAAGCCCAGCCTTACCCCCTCTGTACCATTAATTAGTGAGAGCTCGTCACAGACAGAAAATCCACCCTAGAGCGTCATGGGACCGCGACGGACCCTCACTATGGTAAATCGTCAATGTAAGGGTTCATCCCCTGGCCCAGGTGGGCCACAACCATGCCCCCATACAAAACCCCGCCATTCTCTCCTATCATGCACCTTTATTCTCGCCTCTGCCAAACTCACATTTCTCTCCTTCAGACATTCGTTCACCGACTCAATCCACTTTCTCTTCGGTCTCCCAGCCGGTCGGTTCCCAACATACTCATATATCATCCCGCTCACCACTATACATCATTCATCCTTTCCACATGACCAAACCATGCACTAACATACTTTCATTTATTCTCTCATTTGCCTTTCTTCCACACCACACCCACTCTCTAATACGTTCATTCTACTCTCTTTATCAATTCTTTTCTCACACCTAATTTTTAAGATTGTCCATCTGAACACATTAGACTTTAGATCTATACCTTATTCCAGACCATGATCTCACTACCATACAATAACACAGGTAACAACACTACCCTGTGTAAGACCTAGCACATAAGACTTAGTCCTTGCATTCACCAACAGTTATTGCTGTCTCTTCCTGCCATTCACAACTTTCCTACACTCTCATCGTCCGTTCCCTTCTCATCCAACATATACCTAAATATTTAAACTCAGACCACTTGTTCTAGCTGCTCATATCTAACATAACTTCACACTGAGGTGTCCTCACTCACAACCATAACCTTACTCTTATCCACATTTTTTAAAACCCCTCCTTTCACACACCCTGCCAAATCTCTATATATATATATATATATATATATATATATATATATATATATATATATATATATATATATATATATATATATATATATACTCATATACTTGCTTCAAGTGTAGTAACAGCTCTTTGCTCCTGAATATCAAGCCTCGACACGAAGAGCAATTGCAACAAATCATATAAATTGTTTGTACGACTGACATGAGACAGAGATTAAGAAGTATATTATAAAGCCAGTCAAAAGTGGTAAGTTTAATCTACTTTAATGTAACAATACCTTATTCAGGTGGACATGCAAAATCAAAAGTCAGTTTGGCCCCTAACTTCACACTCCAATCGATGAAACTTGAAATTGCTTGTTTTATCAGGATGCATTTCTATGTGATGATCGTACAGGTGATAACATAAAGTGCTTCAATATCAAAGTGTTTTCAAGAACTTAACTTAGAATGCCTTCCTTTGCTGTTACTGGTAATGGAACAAATGTTATTAAAGCATGTCAGAAATTGAATATAAAAAGATTACCTTGCATTGCTAAATCTTTATATTGATCCGTTTATTTCCAAAACCACAAAATTCAACATTTACATCAAACATTGTTGATAAAGTTCGAAATATTGCAACGTTATTCAAAGCATCTCCAAAAATTTGGAATGACTACAAAAGCAATCTATAAATCAGAAAAAAATACTTCACATAATCCAAACAAAATTTTGAGAGATTGTAAAACAAGATGGAATAGTTCATTACCTATGATAGATGAAGCTGTCAGTCAAGCAGAGCAGTTAGAAATTGCTGCTTTGAACTTAAAACTTCCATCCCTGGCTATAAAACCAGATGAAAAAATAATTTTAGAGAATTTGCAAGAAATTCTGAGACCTTTCAAAGAAGCATCGCAAATTTTGTGTGAAAGTAAATATCCTACATCTTCGATAATTGTTCCAACTGTTTATGCTATAAGCTCTCAGTTATCAGAAATAGAAGATTTGCATGAAGAAACAGAAAAGGCTAAAGAACAAATCCAAAAAGAAGTTAATCAAAGAGTAATCTCCTACGAACAAAAACCAATTTGTCTTATGTCAACATATTTTGGACCCAAAATTTAAGAAAAAAATATTTTCTGATTCTGACTTAGAATTATTAATGGTCTAAAACTTTTTAAAGGAAAATATGAAATCCGGAACCGGACGTTACTGTAGAATACCAACTAAAAACTACGAAAGAGAGATCTAAGACCATTTCTTCAAAAACTTTGAGCCATGATATAAATATTTCAAAGACATCTCGTATATCAATGTTTGACAGTTTACTTACAAAGTCTACCGATAGTAACTGCGATAGTGAATCATCTGTAGATTCATCTCTACATAATGAACTCTAACTATACAAGAAATATTATCAAAAAGACAAGACTATAAGAACAATTGATTTCGACCCTTTAACATTTTGGAAGGAAAAGGAGGCTTTGTTCCCAAAACTTAGTAAAGTAGCTAAAGGTTTTCTTGCTATCCTTGTAGCATTGGTTTGAAAGTGAAAGACTATTTATTCTCAAAAATACAACGATCTAATAACAGAATGAAGACAGGACTTAATTCGAAAAGTCTTGAAAATTAATATTTGTAAATTAGAAATCTAAATTCTTTTAATAACTAAAATACTCTATTAATATAACATAATTATATATATATATATATATATATATATATATATATATATATATATATATATATATATATATATATATATATATATATATATATATATATATATATATATATATATATATATATATATATATATATATATATATATATATCTTCTTTCTTCATCTTCCTTTTTGTTCCCAAGACTGGGAGTAAGGTGCGTGACAAGCATCGTAAAAGAAAAGCAGTAGAAGAATATGACAAAAGTCGAAAAGAAAGCCCAGCCTTACCGCCCCCTCTGTACCATTAATCCACCCTAGAGCTACACGGACCCGCGACGGACCCTCACTATGGTAATTCGTCAGTGTAAGGGTTCATCCCTTGGCCCAGGTGGGCCACAACCATACCCCCTCGCAAAACCCCGCCATTCCTCCTATCATGCACCTTTCTTCTCGCCTCTGCCAAACTCACATTTCTCCTGCAAACATTCGTTACTAACTCAATCCACTTTTTGTTCGGTCTCCCAGCCGGTCGGTTCCCAACACACTCGCCACTATACATCCGCTTAACAAACCGACTATCATACATCCTTTCCACATGACCAAACCATCTCAACAAACTTTCATTTATTCTCTCGTTTATCCCTTTCTTCACACCACACAACTCTCTAATACGTTCATTCCTCATTTTATCAATTCTTCTCATACCTAGCACTCCCTTAAGATTGTCCATCTGAACACATTGAAACTTTAGATCTATACTTCTTATTCCAGACCATATACAATAACACAGGTAACAACGCTTTCATGAATTTTAGCATTCGAGACTCAGACTTAGTCCTTTTACATTCACCAATGATTTAATTGCACCAGCCACCTTCCTGCCATTCACAACTTTCCCACTACACTCTGCATCATTCGTTCTCTTCTCATCCAACATATATCCAAAAATTTAAACTCAGACACTTGTTCCAGCTGCTCACCATCTAACATAACTTCACACTGAGGACTATCTCACTCACAACCACCTTACTCTTTTCTACGTTTACTTTCAAACCCTCTTTTACACACCCAAATCTCTCTACAATCTCTCCAAACTCTTCAGATTCACACAAAACCAAATCATCCATATAATAGGTAGGGCACCCTCCACTCATCTCCATTCTTCATCATTCTAACACCACTTACTGCCACCCCCAAATCTAATTCTCTCATAACTCCATCCATATACAAATTGAATAACCAAGGAGACAACACAACCTTGCCTCACCGCTATTAATACTAAAGTAATCACTTTTTGACACCATTTATTCTTACACACGCCTCACTATCGTCATACATACTCTTGATTAGTTAGAAGCCTACCACCAACACCATATCACTGCACCTGCCATGAGCTTCCCTATTATCCTATCATCGCCTGTTGCAAATCAATAAAACCTAAGTACAATTTATTCTTCTTCTCCTTCATTTTCTCAATCATTTGTTTCAATGTAAAGATGTGTAACATTACCACTTCTAAGCACCTTGTTCTTCACCAATAGTCCTTCAGTCACTCGACACTCTTTCAGCAAAATACCAGCATATATCTTCCCACCACAGCACTCAATAAACTAATTCTATAATTTCTACAGTTAGCCTTATTTCCTTACCCTTATATAAGGTACTATCACTGGTCTAGTCCAATCCTTCAGACTATACCCTCCATAAACGCTTTATTACTAACTTTTAAATCCAATCAATCACCATCTCGCCTCGTTCTTGATCATTTCACCAGTAATTTCATCCTATACCTGCAGATTTACCATTCTTCTACTTCCTCACTCTACCCATTACCTCCTCCCTGCTAATAGCCTCATCCCAAAAATCTATTCCTTCTTGCCATCAAACCCACACACATTACTATCCTCTTCATTACTGTTAATATTGTACAGATTTTCGAAATGTTCTTTCCACACTCCCCCTCATCCATTTCATCAATTACAAAAGCACCATCCTATTCATTATTCTAAGCAGGTTTATATTCTCATTCTTAACCTTTTGCCTTTCCTTCAGAAGAGCTTCCTATTCCTTTAATAAGTCCCCATTCATCTTCTCCTTCCAAACTGTTCATTTACCTCTTCCTTTCTCCTAGTATGCACCTTTTAGTATTTCTTTTCCTCCTTATCCTTAATTCCAAGCATCTTTCTTTTGAAACTATCATTGGCTTTTAGTACATTCAACCACAGCTCCTTTTTACTTTTCTCTTTAGCTTGCATCACCTCTTCATTCCACCACTCTGTTAACATTCTTACTTTCTACTTTAGCTCATCCATACTTCCTTTGCCCTGCTAACAACAATTGCTTCCATTCATTGTTTCTCCCAGATTTGTTTAGGGTTTCAACATTTCGCATTCAACTGATTTGCCTGGCTGCCATACTTATCCCTTTGCCTTGTTCATAACTTCTCACTCTTAATTTGCCACTTCCTTTCGTATCACCTTCCTCTCCATCCAGCCCCCCCACTAACCCAATTTTACATAGAACAGCACATATAATGATCGATAATCCCATTCCAAAACCCCTCAATGATTTAACATCCAACACATACTTCAACATCTCCTTTTCACCAACACAAAATCAATCATACTTTTCACTTCGATACCATCTCTACCTATACCAACTCTAGCATACTTATGGATACTCTTGTGTTTAAAGAAAGTATTACTTACACACATACCTCTCTCCTCACAGAAATCAATCACCTTCCTACCATTCTCATTTTCTCCCGACACCCCAAAACCACCTGTTATACCATTCTTTTTTGATATATATATATATATATATATATATATATATATATATATATATATATATATATATATATATATATATATATATATATATATATATATATATATATATAAATATATATATATATATATATATATATATATATAAAATAAGAATTAATAGACAATATTTAGGCCTAGAAGGGTATTGGTACTACTGCATAATTTAAAACATCTTTAATATACATAAAAAGAGGTAATTTTATCACCTATCCAACCATTCAGGTCCCCCAAAACTATCAATCTGAAGCTCCTACTCACACCATCTAAAACATCATTCAGATTAAACCAAACAAAATTGTACTCTCTTCAACATTTCCCTCAGATGGACCATACGTCACAACTACACATACCTTGACCTTTTTAAACTTAAATTTAACCTCCGAGGCCTGCATTAGCATTCCTAGCAAGAGATAAGTGGTAATGGGCAGCCAACCCAACTACCAACGTCCCTTAGTCGCCTGCTACGGCACGCAAGACATACGATGTGGGCAATTCTTTCTCCCCCACACATAGGGATATAGTCGGTGGGGATGTCTCGCACTGGGATATAAGGAGAGGTTTACCACTTCTTTAATATCTAGTATATGATATGTGGATAAATGGTGGTCAGTAATATGTTGCCTGGAGGATAAGTGTGTGAAGAATATGAACGCAAAAGAGAAAGACGCACCATTAAAAATGGGAGGTAATTTCATCGCTTCGAGTATGCGTGTACACACACACACACACTCTCTCTCTCTCTCTCTCTCTCTCTCTCTCTCCTCTCTCTCTCACACACTCTCTCTCTCTCTCTCTCTCTCTCTCTCTCTCTCTCTCTCTCTCTCTCTCTCTCTCTCTCTCTCTCTCTCTCTCTCTCTCTCTCTCTCTCTCTCTCTCTCTCTCTCTCTCTCTCTCTCTCTCTCTCTCTCTCTACTTTCTTCAATATATCTCTCTCTCTCTCTCTCTATATATACTCTCTCTCTCTCTATCTCTCTCTCTCTATATATATATATATATATAACTAATATATATATATATATATATATATAATATATATATATATATATATATATATTCAATTGATATACTACTTGAGACGTAGCGTGATATTTATGATTTAATTTTCCCTTGGTGTGGATAAAAGATTTTTCAAATAGTATTCATCGGGTGGGGGATGTTAATATTGAAGAGGGTAAATTAAATTAATCTATTTTAAACTTATATCTTTAATATGGAAATTTAAACTAATCGAGGTGTCCATCATTTTGTACGGGATTTGTTGTGCTAGGCACACTCGACCGTCAATGAGTAGGAAACACTCTCTTACACACATATACATATATTTATATATATACTATATATATATATATATATATATATATATATATATATATATATATATATATATATATATATATATATATATATATATATATATATATATATATATATATATATATATATATATATATATATATATATATATATATATATATATATATATATATATATATATATATATATATATATATATATATATATATATATATATATATATATATATTCACACTAAAAATTAATAACGAACATAAATTAATTAAAAAATTTTAAAAAAGAAAGGGTATGAGATTTAATGAATTAAAATTATCATTAAAACTTTAAGCGTGGGACGGCACTGTATTTATATTTATGATGGAATGGGACGAATAATAAAATCACATATGTTAAAACGAGCTTTCGTCTAAGTTTGCTTAGACTTTTTTCAAGTTAAAGAGGAGGAGAGAGACTGTTATGTTTAATGAAAGAGATTGGTATATGAATGAGAAATTTTATTAAGAATTTTAGTTGGTTGGTGCATTTGTTTTTAGGGTGTGAAATATTTAGAGGACAATAATATAGCATTCTGTAAATAATCAAGTGGATATTCGCCTTTTTGTTTATTGTAGTTGTGTTTATTATATATATAAATAGATTCTATTATTTTTCTTTTCTGGGTATTATTGGCAGTTTTTAGTGTGGAGATATTTTGTATGTCAATGTTGTGATTGTATTGGGTTCTGTGGTGGGTGAGGGCTGAGTTAATATGGTCTTCGGTTAAATTATTTTTATGTTGTTGGGTTCGTCTTGTTAGATCATTAGTTTCACCTATGTATATGGCGGGGCAGTTTTGACAGGGAATTTTATATATACAGTTGGTGTTAGGGTTATTGACAGTGGGGGTTTTAAACAGTGTTTTAAGGTGAATGTGTTATTTTGAGTAAAATGTATGGAGCTGGGGAAGAATTGTTTAATGTTTTTGTTATTGGGGAGGGGTATGGGAAGAAAAGTTTTATTGTTCATGGTAGTGGTGTTAGTGGGGTTGTAGAATTTTTTTTGGCTATATGGTAGGATTTATTAATGAAGTAGGGGGGATAGTTTAATTTTGTGAAAGTTGAAAAGAGAAATTTGGTTTCAGTGGCGAGGTGATTGGGGGAGCATATTCGTAGTGCACGAATGTAGAGGGCGGTAAGGGTAGCTTGTTTTATTGAATTGGAATGAGTGGAATACCAGTGGGTATAGACGGGATTGGAGGAAGGTTTACGGTAAACGGCGTATGTTAGGTTATTTGCTTTATATATAAAATTCCCTGTCAAAACTGCCCCGCCATATACATAGGTGAAACTAATGATCTAACAAGACGAACCCAACAACATAAAAATGATTTAACCGAAGACCGTATTAACTCAGCCCTCACCCACCACAGAACCCAATACAATCATAATATTGACATACAAAATATCTCCACACTAAAAACTGCCAATAATACCCATAAAAGAAAAATAATAGAATCTATTTATATATATAATACCCACAACTACAATAAACAAAAAGGCGAATATCCACTTGATTATTTACAGAATGCTATATTATTGTCCTCTAAATATTTCACCCCCCTAAAAACAAATGCACCAACCAACTAAAATTTCTTAATAAAATTTCTCATTCATATACCAATCTCTTTCATTAAACATAACAGTCTCTCTCCTCCTCTTTAACTTGAAAAAAGTCTAAGCAAACTTAGACGAAAGCTCGTTTTAACATATGTGATTTTATTATTCGTCCCATTCCATCATAAATATAAATACAGTGCCGTCCCATGCTTAAAGTTTTAATGATAATTTTAATTCATTAAATCTCATACCCTTTCTTTTTTTAAAAAATAATTTTAATTAATTTATGTTCGTTAGTAATTTTTAGAGCGAATATATGTATATATATATTATATATATATATATATATATATATATATATATATATATATATATATATATATATATATATATATATATATATATATATATAATATATATATTTCTATATTTATATATATATATAATATAATATATGTATATATATATATATATATATATATAAATATAAAATCAGTAAGAGGAATGTCTTGCAAATCAGTGTAGATCTGTGTGCTAGCTGTTTATTAAAAATACAAAATGATGGACCTCGATTAGTTTAAATTTCCATA
>JABUQX010030220.1:32500-65000 GCA_015478945.1 Trachelipus rathkii
ATCCGCATATATATATATATATATATATATATATATATATATATATATATATATATATATTTTATATATATATATATATAAATATATATATATATATATATATACTATATATATATATCCCGTAAAACGGGGTAACTTGTAACAATTTTTTTGTAGATTAAAAATATTTTTATGATGCAGTTATATAAAATGGTTAGTAAGTAAATAAAAATACGCCTTAAACATTGTTCTATATTTACCTGCAATTTATTTGCCCATTCTGCTGTTTTTATCTTCATAGGAGGCTCGTAAGTGTAGTAAGGTGTAGGAACGGGTGTTACAAGTCATCCAGGGAGGCCATTTTAAGCTAAATTCTTGACAGTAAGTACTTAAATTTATCTTAAAACTAATTTCTAGAGTTATCTAATTTTAAATTAAATTAAATTAAATTAATATTTTATTGCTGTTGCCAGTTCCGTCTCCTCTGACTCAGCCTCCTTTCTCTTCTTTATCGTACTCTCAAATTCATCCTTCTATGGGCATTTCCTATTTTTGGGGCTGGCTTTACGTTTACAGCAGGAGTTGTATACCATAGGAAAGGGTATACAAATTTGAGAGAGGGATGCGAAACTCTCCTAACACTTCCTATTCTATGCACTATGTGTTTTTCTTCGGAGGACCCCCTCCAGGGGGGTCCACAGACACCCTTTACGAAAATGAAATCCTCATATTCGAATTCTACAGGCTCAATAACATATATGAAGACACCAATATTGTATTATTATACAAATATTTACTAACTCGACACCACACTGGTGCCAGCTCCAAATCCGACTCCTCCTTACTTCTTCCTCCTCTATGCAATCTCAAAATCTCATCCTTCTACGGGCATTTCCTATTTTTAATTTAATGATAAGTTTGTTTAAATCTATTAAATAGTCTCAAAAAGAATAATAATTATTATAAAAATGCATTTTAAACTCAATGGGTGTGTTCCAAGTTGCCCCACTGTTAAAAAAAAAATTATAACTGACACCGTAAATTTTTTTTTATATATATATATATATATATATATATATATATATATATATATATATATATATATATATATATATATATATATATATATATATAAGGGGGGTTACTGCCTTCCTTATAAATATAATATTTGTGTTTGTTATCAACGTTATTGTGATGGTCTGGATTATTCCACATATTGCTGGAAAATATATGTAGATGGGAAGGTTATTCATTTTATGTCTTTATTAGTGAAATTTGTGTAAATATTTTCCTTAGTAGATTTTTGATAAATATTTAATGAAATTTAAAACAGTTGTTTTTGATAAAACAAATAAAGATAATAGACTGAGATAGTCAGATCTATTAAATATATCCAAGAAAGAATATGATAATATTTTCCTTAGTAGATTTTTGATAAATATTTAATGAAATTTAAAACAGTTTGTTTTTGATAAAACAAATAAAGATAATAGACTGAGATAGTCAGATCTATTAAATATATCCAAGAAAGAATATATTTTCAAATACAGGTGCGTGTTCACCAAATTAGTTAAATACTTTTGTGCTTATATTTGAGAAAGATTTGATTTATAAAATAGATGACATTTGTGATGTACATTACTATAACATAGCTTATATTTTTAGAACACATGTGTACCATATTCTACTGATCAATTTTGCTGTGTTGGATTAAGATATACTGTGAGACGAATCCCCTAAAAATTAGGGTAAGTCTATTTATTAATTAATTATAATAATGTAAAAAAAAGACATGCATAAGGTTAAAAACTAACCTTCTGTTTATATGATAGGGTTCTAGTCTGGGGCTCTATTCTGTGAAGAAAAGCCATCTTAATCTAAGCTGGTGCTCTATCCTTGTAAAAGAAGACATCTTGTTCCGATATGGTAGTCCAATACCCAGTTGATTCATAATTGGAGTCTTGATCATCTATCTGGAAAATAAGAAGTTGAATTAATACACTTACCAATTGACTTCGTCAACTTCCAGAGCAATCTGGAAATTTACATCTATAAAGAAAACAAACTCAAGAGAATAAAGAAACGAATTCGATGAATCTGAAAATAAGTCTACATAAAAGAACAAGTTAAGTGATAAATGTTAGGGCACTTGTTTTAAGACATCACACTAAACATATGTTTGGTGTTTATTATAACTCTTTTTCTAGTTGAATGCGAACCAGTTTTTTCTTATATTATTGAGCTTTCTATTGGCCTTATTTATGTATTGAGCGGATCCTTTGTGATCTCAAACTCACCAATTATTTATTGACCAATATTGTATGGTCCATTTATACCTTACTATATACCTTAAGTAAAGTTTTTATAATGTTCTTTTTTCATGGTTCCTTATTATTTGTTTTGTATTTTATGATCTTTGAAATATTCTAAGTAACTTAAAGTATTCTGCAAACTGAAATTGAAGGGTATATACAAAATAAGATCGCTGACACAATCAACACACTGTAGAGCGATTGACTGGACTGGTCCTGGGTTCAGGTGACATTCACCCCCAGTTAGCTTAAAGTCTAACTCTACCCAGAATATATTAATATTTTCTTCAAAGAACCTATATGATAAAAGGTTGAACCGATTTATGACTTTTCAACTTTACTTTGATATCAAGGAATGGTAATAAGAATTCTCTATTTTTCTCAACTTTGAATTATTCATCAATTTATTTGGAAACGGAATAATACTGAAGCAACTTTTACATGCCAAGTAAGTTGCTCTCCGTTACATACTCAAATTTAAATTAAATTGGCGCCCGAACAGGGACTCAGGTTCCTGTTCCGTCAGTCGCCGCTGTGCTTGGTTGTGATCTTATTCACACCACTGAATCTTTACAGCTTATTACACTTGCTAAACTGGTTCGTACATTAAAAGAAGTACAGTCGTACCACATTTTGTTTTGGAAATACAATATTTCACCTCTGATATCTGACTTATTTTTCTTCTTTGGTGCTATACCACACATTAAATTTATTATTCTTTAATAATAAATTATTAGATTCCTCTTAAATTGCATAGCATGGACTTGAACATTAATAAGGGTAGATCACAGGTGGTTGATTTGGATTCAGATTCTAGATGTGACCCAATCCCTGAAGAAGTACCTTTAGGGATGGATTCCGTCAGAGCTCCGACTCTTGACTCTCAGACTCGGACTTGTGATTCGATTGCACAAGCCTTTGGATTAACGAAAAATAATCCAAATGATGTAGCGAAAACAGACATAAAGGAAAGTATAGATGATAATGGAAAACATGGCTTAACAATGTTAGATTCGGATGAAGTTCTTTCAATGCCGTTAGTAGATAAATTATTAAATAAACTAGAAAGGGATAAAAAAATCGTGAAAGATCGTTGGACTAAGGTGGTAATGGAAGAACCGGTTGCCACTAGTGAGTCTCATAGGAAATCTGGCGAAGGTAAGTTACTTCATGTTGGTACTAATCCTTCGTTAGAATGTAAAAGGCCGGTGATTCAAATGGATTCACCTGTAAAACACTATAACTCTGGATTTAGAGATCATAATTCCGTAGGACTCGATATTGGTTCACGGAAAAACAGAGAGTATCATTCGGAAGAACATAGGGAATATGTCCCATATCAGGAGACGGTAAGACCACAATATGATGACTATTCTTCGAGATATTATAATCCACCTATGAGATCTAGTGTGGATAGGGATTATTCGTCGTCTCAGCAATATCATAACTTGGGTCAAAATTCTTCAGATTTGTCGCGAAACTTGATACAACCTAATATGATTGATTATCATCATAATTTGGCTGCTCAACAACCACAATACAGGCCGTTGTTACCGCCTCAGTCAAAATCAGATCCAAGCTCAGAACCTCAAGAGACTACCTTGTATACCGGTCAACAAATAAAACAACATTTGGATATGCTTACGGAAGCTATCTCTTTATTGACTCAGTTGGTCAAAAATTCTCAGCGCTTAAAAGTTGTTGATCCGGGAAAATATAAATACGAGGCTGATCAGGACCTTTTTGTTTACCTGAATGATTTTGAGGCTTATTGTAGTTTACACTACCCGAATGCTCCTCATCAGTGGTTGCGTTTATTGGGAAGACAGCTGGAGGGTGAGTTCCTGAAGTTGTATAGGTTGCTCATTAAGGAAGACAGAAATTACTTTTCCGTAAGGGATACTTTAATACGTTGGTATCAGGACGAGGAAAAATGCAAAAAAGAACATCAGTTGCAAGCATATCATTCTGCTTATCGTAATCGGGGTGAAAGCATCCGCATGTTTGCACTTAGACTCGAACGACTAGCTCGAAGAGCTTATCGTGGTCTGGACATGCGGGAGCACGATTCATTGCGAACAGCTTTCTTATGTAGTTTACCTCCGTACATCGAAAGAAGTGTGCGGGAGTATATAAAGATGCAGGATTTAAATGGCATCCATAGAACCCCATGGGAGAAGATTGTGAGTTATGCTGATTCCTTGGCGAATATTAACATGGTTTATCCCAACTCCATAGATCAAAATTACTCCGAGGTAGACGACCACCATGCTTCTAGCAGGAAAGCAGATAAACAAAAAGAGGAACTGAATGAAACCACAGACTCAGTTATACGTATAGACCTTGCAGCCCCTGGCTGGACTGATGTTGTGCAGGGTAGGGGTAAGCAAAGAAATCGACCTCAGAATGGTTCCCGATCCTCTGGAACAGATAATCGTGAGCCACCGGAGGAACATTATCGTACGCGTTATTATCGCGACAACCGCCGAAACCCTGAGAAGAATTACGACTGTCCACAAAGTCGTTCTTATGATGATAATTCACGGAATGCTCGGTCTGATGATGAGGATTGGAAAAAGAAAATATGTGAGTACTGTGAAAAGGTCGGTCACCGTATGAAAGAGTGCTACCTATATCTCGGTATTTGCGGTTACTGCAAGCAGAAGGGGCACATATGGTCGCAATGCCGTTCTTATAATTCTTCTAAATCTCCCCAGAATACTTATCAGGTGGAATGTCCTTTTTGTCAAGGGCCCCATCCAGGTATGAGGTGTACTTATAAAACACCTCCCAAGAACAACGGAGGTCAATCAAGAAACGAGGGACCAAAAATTGTGGTGTAGGTCACCAGAAATCCCCAGAGGATCTCCTAGAAAACCTGTGTCTGGGGTGGTGAGGAAGATAACTTCACAAACTTATCAAAATTCGGAGGGAAAAAATGAAAGGTTACCTTATCGAAAAGATGAATCTCGTTCTTCACGGCGGCCATATATAGACCCCTGTAACCATTGTAATTTGTCCCATTTTGAGGGGTGTTGTCAAGGGATAACCGAGGCAACCGAGAAACCCCAAGACAGGGCTTTAAACTCCCTTCCTCCAGGGGATTGAGTCGTCTTGTGGAGCCAGCCTCTGTACCAGACTCAGAAATGCTCAAGGGAGTTTTTAGTGGCCTTGATGATGTTGAGGACCGAGATCAGTTCTTTGATTCTTTATCTGACGTGGATGAGGATATGGTTATATCTATAAACCTGTGTCAAGCTGACGTGGAGCCATTAGTGGTTTGTGTAACACTGGATAATCATGGAGAACCACGATATGATTGTTTCGTAGATAGTGGGGCTGGGGTAAATCTGCTAAGTTCTGAGGTAATACCATTGTTAGGGGATAGTAAGAGGATATTATCTTCCGCAGAGGTGGGAGTAAGGGCCATTAGTGGGTTTGGTCATCAGGAGAGAATTCCGATCAAACATTATGTTAATTTACGACTAAATTTTCAAACAGGGTTCTCTACTCAACCATCTGCGTTTTTCGTTGTCCCCCATAAGTATAAGGAAGAACACATCCTGATTTTGGGTATGTGTGCACTCAAAGAAAATCATCTCTTACCGGATATGTCCCGTAGACAATTAATTCATTTAGAAGGAAAGAAATTGAGTGTTGTTGCCGATGGTATCTGTTTACCTACCGGTATCCCATTACAGGCTCACTCCATTTCGATAAAGAATATCGCCATAGTTAATACAAATATAGATGACAATGACATTATCCATGACCAGTCTAATGATCAAAACCTGAAAGTCTTGTTGAAGGGGCTTGGAAGATCGGATCAGAAATGTAATTGGAAGCAGATAAATAAACAATATAGAAGGCATCGGGACCAAATTGTCCTCGATAATGATGTCTTATATTTTAAAGCTGGTGCAGGGAAGTTGTACTTGATTTCCTTGGATTTTTTAATGCAAATAGTTCTTAATCTTCATGTTTCCAGCGCACATATTGGGCGTAATAAATTGTTACAACTAGTGTACAAACACTTTTGGCATCCAAGAGTAAATCAAGTTGTTTCTGATGTAGTCCTGTTGCTGTCCAATCTGTCAGAAGCAAAAGACCTTTTCTTCTAAGATAACTGCTCTGATGTTGAAAATCCTGGCAAACTAATATTTTGATTTATGTGCCATGGATTTACTGCAATTTCCAAAAACTCTCTAGGGAAATAAGTATTGTATTGTGTTTATTGATCATTTTTCTAAGTGGGTCGCTGTTGCCCCAATTGCTGATAAATCTAATTTAACGGTGTCTCGGAAGTTCAAGCACCAAATACTTCCATTCATTCCTAAAGTCCCCAATCGCATGCTTACTGATAATGGGACTGAATTTACTTCGCATATATTTCAACAAGTACTACAAGAATATAATATTAAACATGTGCGAACTTCAACACTTCATCCTTCTAGTAATGGTGTGTGTGAAAGATTTAATCGTAGTTTGATCCAAATACTTAAATGCTTAGTCCTCGAACAACCGACCAATTGGGATGAAGAACTGTCCTCGTCAATATTAATATACAATAATACATCACATAGTTCGTTGGACATGTCTCCTTCTGATTTTTTGTTACAAAAATCACATTCGCCGACCCATACTTTTCCCCAGTATTGGAAAGAGGGTAGTATTGGGTTTAAACCTTATAAAAAGGGTCAGAAGGTAGCTAGGAAAGTTATCCGAACTGGGCCGAGAACGACTATGAAATTTCAGAGTAGATGGGAAGGCCCGTTCATCGTGAAGGAGGTAAATTCCAACCGCGTAACTTATAAAATTCAACGGGTTAATAACCCCTTTGATCGAATACAAAAGGTTCACTTTTCCCACTTGAGGAAGTGGATTGATATTCCTCAGTATTTGCGTAAGTACCTTTCCAGGAATAAGGAAATGGGGGCTATATTTTTCTCGAGTGATGACGAGTTGGTTGAGGTAGGGGATGATCTTCATGATGTCCCGGATGACGTTTCCGAGGCTTGTGACATCTCTTTCGAATCAGTTGAATCGTCGTTTGGTCCATTATTCGACAACAGTTTTGACCATATTGAGGATGAAGAAGCCGATTTCGAAAGTGTTTTACATTTTAACCCTATATCATTAGACATGTATAAAAAATTGCCTGATCTTTCCGAAGGTATCAGGCAGTTGCAACAGACAAGGTATACCAGAGTTAATACCTCCACAGACGTATCCTCTGAGTTGTCGGGTCTTTCTTGTCAAAATTCCCCGTCGAAGGTTAAATTTTCTTTTCCTTCGGTTAATGTGTTTACACCGCTACGCCCAGAAAGTTCTCTGACTGTTTTAGATCCTATAGAACAACACATACAGGAAGATGCGTTGGTGAATGTTCCATCTGCGCTAAATGGACCGGAATTGATTACTGTGAGATTGTATACTGGTGGTGAAGTTCCAACTCCATCTATGGATTATCACGACATGTATGACCATGAGTATCCATTACAGTTCCAGTATCCTTCAGTATTAACTTCCTCAGTTTTGGAAAACAATGATAATGGTTGGGATACTAAACCCGCAGTTTTTGGAAATCGACCTGTGATGGATGATGGTGGGGATGATGTGAGAGATGACTCACTGCAGCATTCATATTTTAGGGATAGGCCTAGTTCTGTTTTGTCAAATTCCTCCGGGGAGGTTGGTCAATGCGTTGAGCGATTGAATTTGATGACACCACCCGAGGGTATTAACGAAATAGAGTTCAGTTGTTCTAATAGTTCAACACTCACCGAGTTTTTTGGGTTTAGTTCACTGAATGTAAATGATTCTGTACAGTATAATACGAGTAATAGGCTTTCGTCTTCAGATTCCCCGTCCATGTTCCACCCTTTTCAGGTGGTGGGCGAGATTTTGGGTAATGCCTCTGGCATTCAGTTAGATGATAGTTCTCTTACACTTGTGCGGGTGCCTGAAGAGGAACTGGAAGGATTTCCACCCCACCCTCATACACGACGTATGGGTCCGGTGGGTGAATTACCAAATGTAATGTCCACTCTGCTGGAATATCTAAGGCAACGAAGACGAATGTCTGTCTTGTGATGAAGTCTGAATAGAGGGAAAAGTTTTAACATTCCAGAGGAGCTATATAAGTTGTTGTTATTTTCTTTTGATACTTTATGACTTCTAGATAGTATTAGCCACATCAGATTTATTGATTTCTGTTTTCATAAAATAAAGTTTTCTTTTAAAGCATTTATTGAGCTTGTATACAAGTTCGAGAAAAGTATAAGCATTAGTATAGTTCATTTCTGAAATTCATCCTGTTGTGAATTTTATTATAAAAAGCTATTTCGATACACTTGTTGGATCTCTATTAATAGCTTAACGGCTCGGCTAACTAATGTGGGTTATACTGGGGTACTATTATTATTTATGATTTTATTTATTCATCATGGGTTATTGACTTTATAAATTTTATTGATTTATATTAATTACTAATCCTAATCTGACAATGATACCATGCTATCATGCTTGAGTTGTCAGAATTGGGGAAGTTCCTATATTTAATACAGTTATATGAATTTTGAGGAGTCCACATTCAGGTCATCTCTTGAAAGGTGTTGGATTGGAATCTTCGAGAACGAAAGGAGGATTTTATCAGCCATTTTCTCATGTCTGATGTACCGTAATTATGAAAGGAATAAATATCATGATATATCATTGTATTATATTCCATTGTTTATGGAACAAGGTTATTGTTTCACCCTTATTTCATATTTGTGTATATGACACATATAGACAAATATGGTGGGTATAGACAATAATGAATAAATTTAATTGGTATCATGTATTGGTCATTCTCAAGTTTATGACTACTTATGCCTGGGGTTGTCTTGGTGAGATTAGACACCATATACATACATGTGAGTTCCTTGGCTCTTTGATAAAATGTTAAGTAACTAGTGCCTAAATATGGGGAGTCTGATAGCATGTGGTTATGAAATCTCGATTTTTATGATGTATTGTTTTAATTTATTTCTGAAAGGTACGATTGTCACTAGATAGATAGATAGTTATGGTTCTTGAAAATTAAGTCTCGAAATTGTAAAAGAATTTGATAAAATTTATATTGAAACTTTTAATAAAATTGAACTGAAATTTAAATTAAATTACTTGTAGTGATAGGGAGTTATATAGACACTGAACATGACCAGAAGAAAGTCACTATTTTTGAACCTAATCAAGAAATGGACGTGGATGAAGTACCCTCCATTATGACAAAAATACATACTATTGTGCAGGCATCAAATTCAAAAGCAAAAATTTATCTAATAATCCCGCCTATGCAAGATCTTTACTCCTTCAATAAGAAGAGATTAATACGAGACTGGGGAGCTTCATTTGCTGAATACAGTGTAGGAGATCCGATTCTGGATCCAAAACTCATGAGGGAACACTCGATCAACAGTTTTAATATATTCGAATCGTTGGCTTCTTCTTATTTTGAATGGCCGGATAAAAACGTACTGAGAGGTAATGCTATATTAGCTTATCATTACGGCATTGATCAATATAGCAGAGAAAAAACTAATACACCACATAGTAAGTATTACAGGAAAATACAATTAACTATGAAATCGCCTCTAGTACCAGATGGATTACATCCAAACAGAAAGTTTCTCGAAGCTTTAATTGAGAAATACTCTAAGAATTTTACTAATTCTAAGTCACAGGCTATTTCGACTCGGAAGGTTTCTTCGCAAATTAAGGTTTGTGAAGGAACTGGTCGACGGCCTGTAGAATTCCCTGTTGAAGAAAATGAGCAGAGTAATCAATCTAGGGCTATTCCATCAACTTCATATTATAATTCTTCAATAAAGAAACGACTGGGATATCCTCAATCTCAGCAAGAATCTTCAGTTTATGAGAATTACTTTGTCTAAAAAAATGAAATACTCACATTATAATCAAAGTGATTATTCTGAACCAAGTACTAGTAACTATGTTCCTCCGCCACAGCCGACGTATGATTATACAACATACCTGGCACAGTATGGGTATCAAGACGAGAGGTCTGGTTATATGTATCCATCAACTTCTGGGGCATCAAGTTCTACTTATCAGCCACCTAATTATGTATCTAGTTCTGTGATTCCACCTGATCCAAAATTCACTTTCATGATCAGATCCAGTATTCGTCAGATTATGGACCAGGTGAAATGGAAAGAAATGTCTGCATATAAATGAGAAGCAAACATTCGACATTGGAAGGACATCTTATATGAGGAGGATGACATGGCAAAAGGGCCATCGTCTACTGAATGAGTATAGACAATTGAAATTATTTGTAAATAAACTATAAAGGCGTGTTGTAGCCTTTTTCATATCATTATTGATGGTTCAGAAATGCTATCATAGTATTTATTATTGATGTCGTGTTGATCTGTCATCATTGTATATAAATTGTGGTTTTTAAATTTCGCCACTATATTATTATATTAAAAACGCGTTGTTGTTTTATTGTTATTTTGAAAGCTGGTTCGTATTTCATTGTATCTTTCCTTCACCGACTGATCTAGACTCACCACCCATTATATTAAAAATCCATGTCTGTTGAAAATGGGGTGGGGGTTTAGATTTGGTGTGGGGGGATGTAAGGGGGGTTACTGCCTTCCTTATAAATATAATATTTGTGTTTGTTATCAACGTTATTGTGATGGTCTGGACTATTCCACATATTGCTGGAAAATACATGTAGATGGGATGGTTATTCCTTTTATGTCTTTATTATTGAAATTTGTGTAAATTGATCAAATGCTATTAATGATAATATTTTCCTTAGTAGATTTTTGATAAATATTTAATGAAATTTAAAACAGTTGTTTTTGATAAAACAAATAAAGATAATAGACTGAGATAGTCAGATCTATTAAATATATCCAAGAAAGAATATATTTTCAAATACAGGTGCGTGTTCACCAAATTAGTTAAATACTTTTGTGCTTATATTTGAGAAAGATTTGATTTATAAAATAGATGACATTTGTGATGTACATTACTATAACATAGCTTATATTTTTAGAACACATGTGTACCATATTCTACTGATCAATTTTGCTGTGTTGGATTAAGATATACTGTGAGACGAATGCCCTAATAATTAGGGTAAGTCTATTTATTAATTAATTATAATAATGTAAAAAAAAGACATGCATAAGGTTAAAAACTAACCTTCTGTTTATATGATAGGGTTCTAGTCTGGGGCTCTATTCTGTGAAGAAAAGCCATCTTAATCTAAGCTGGTGCTCTATCCTTGTAAAAGAAGACATCTTGTTCCGATATGGTAGTCCAATACCCAGTTGATTCATAATTGGAGTCTTGATCATCTATCTGGAAAATAAGAAGTGGAATTAATACACTTACCCATTGACTTCGTCAACTTCCAGAGCAATCTGGAAATTTACATCTATAAAGAAAACAAACTCAAGAGAATAAAGAAACGAATTGGTTGAATCTGAAAATAAGTCTCCATAAAAGAACAAGTTAAGTGATAAATATTAGGGCACTTGTTTTAAGACATCACACTACACATATGTTTGGTGTTTATTATAACTCTTTTTCTCGTTGAATGTGAACCAGTTTTTCTTATATTATTGAGCTTTCTATTGGCCTTATTTATGTATTGAGTGGATCCTTTATGATCTCAAACTCACCAATTATTTATTGACCAATATTGTATGGTCCATTTATACCTTACTATATACCTTAAGTAAAGTTTTTATAAAGTTCTTTTTTCATGGTTCCTTATTATTTGTTTTGTATTTTATGATCTTTGAAATATTCTAAATAACTTAAAGTATTCTGCAAACTGAAATTGAAGGGTATATACAAAATAAGATCGCTGACACAATCAACACACTGTAGAGCGATTGACCGGACTGGTCCTGGGTTCAGGTGACATTCACGCCCAGTTAGCTTAAAGTCTAACTCTACCCAGAATATATTAATATTTTTTTCAAAGAACCTATATGATAAAAGGTTGAACCGATTTATGACTTTTCAACTTTACTTCGATATCAAGGAATGGTAATAAGAATTCTCTATTTTTCTCAACTTTGAATTATTCATCAATTTATTTGGAAACGGAATAATACTGAAGCAACTTTTACATGCCAAGTAAGTTGCTCTCCGTTACATATATATAATATATATATATATATATATATATATATATATATATATATATATATATATATATATATATATATATATATATATATATATATATATACTATAAATATATATATATATATATATATATATATATATATATATATATATATATATATAACATACTATCTATATATATATATATATATATATATATATATATATATATATATATATATATATATATATATATATATATATATATTCTCACCCCTGACCACCCCATTATGGGAGAGGCCACACTTCGTCCAGGTACCCTGCCAATGCAACCGATCTCCTCCAGGGATGTATTGTTTCATGTTGTTCTGTGTTGAGAATTATTTAAACAGGAGAGAAAGTGGGATGCATCCTCCAGAACCTGGTTACAGGTTTGACAGATGTTTGTGGTGGTTTGGTTAAGGTTGAATCTGTGTTTGTAGCATTGTAATTTATTGTGATGGCCGCATCTTAGCTTTGCCAAGGATGACTGACTGGTTCTCGGTAGTGAGATGAATTCTGGTGTTATTTCTGGTGAGTGTTTGTTTAAAATGTTGTCTGTGGTGGTCGGTCTGAGTCTTAAGTGGTTTTCTGTTAGTGTTGCATGAATTTGTTTGGCATATGTTGTGTTGTTTGGTGGTGGTGGGATTGTTCAGAATTTGTTGGTAATATAGGGCTGGTGAAGAAGGAGGTTGTTTAAGTCTGTGGTGGGTAGGGTTAGGGTGTGCAATGTGGCATGGGTGTTGGGGTGTTTGGGTTTTGGAAAAGAATTGTGCGCCTCTCATGCCCAGGTGTGTGTCTATGGGTAGAATTTTGGATTCTTTGTGCAGGTGTTGTTAATGTGCATCCTGTTATGATTCTTAGAGCTTTGTTTTGTGTCTTTTGGAGTTTATTTATGCTGTAGTAATTTGGATTTTTGTTTTTTGTCTCATAATTGACTGGTCTTATTTTTTTTAGGTGTGCTTGATCCAAGAACGTCCACCAACAATGAGTGCCAGGAATTGCAGTGCCAGTTTTTTTATAAGTGATTTTTTTTATATGTTTATTTATTATATCCATATTTTATAGAGAAATAAAAGAGGACAACATAGACTTTTCGTATAATTTTGAACAATTTTTTTTCCACCCAGCATGAAAAAAAGATTCACTTTTCTGATGATTTACGTGCAACAGGTAATTATAACATTATTTTTTATTATTATTATTATTATTATTTTTATGATTGATAGAAGAGTTAATGTTTTTGTGCAGTCTGAATCTGGTTTCCCAAGAAGCTGTTTCTGTCTCCCAAGAAGTTGTTTCTGTCTCGAGGGTTGTGTTTCCATTCTGTGGCTGATTCTTTCATTCTGTTGAGGTAAGTGTGAATGTTATTGTTGATTGATTTTTTTTATGGATGTTGGACTTGGTTATTTAACGTTGTTGTTTTTTTTAGCGAGTTTGAGTGTTGCTGAGTCGGGGAGAAATCAAATTGTGTTTATCTGAGTGCAAGGAAGAGAAAAAAAACTGGGTCACCTACCCAGGTAAGCACCATGGGGTGGTGAGGGGCTTATTTTTGCTTATTAATTATTATAATTATTTCAATTTCATTCATATTTAATATTTTGATATTTTTTAATTTATAATTCTTTAATTCATTTATTTATTTTTTTGCTTAAATAATTATTATATTAATATTATAATTTCATAATTTCATTCATATTTATTTCATATTTTAAATATTTTAATTCATAATTTATTTTTTAATTCATTCAATTATTATTATTCACATTGATATTTTTAATTCATTATTAAGCAGCTGGAACAAGTGTCTGAGTTTAAATATTTAGGGTATGTGTTGGATGAGAAGGGAACGGATGATGCAGAGTATAGTAGGAAAGTTGTGAATGGTAGGAAGGTGGCTGGTGCAATTAAATCGTTCGTGAATGTAAAAGGACTAAGTCTGGAGTGCGCTAGGGTCTTGCATGAGGGTATGTTGTTACCTGTGTTATTATATAGTAGCGAGACTATGGTCTAGAATAAGAAGTATAGATCTAAAGTTCAATGTGTTCAGATGGACAATCTTAGGGGCGTGCTAGGTGTGAGAAGAATTGATAAAATGAGGAATGAACATATTAGAGAGTTGTGTGGTGTGAAGAAAGGGGTAAACGAGAGAATAAATGAAAGTATGTTTAGATGGTTTGGTCATGTGGAAAGGATGAATGATAATCGGTTGGTTAAGCGGATGTATAGTGGTGAGTGTGTTGGAAACCGACCGGTTGGGAGACCGAAGAAAAAGTGGATCGAGTCAGTAAAGGAATGTTTGCAGGAGAGAAATGTGAGTTTGGCAGAGGCGAGAAGAAAGGTGCATGATAGGAGAGAAGGGCGGGGGTGTTGTGGGGGGTATAGTTGTGGCCCACCTGGGCGGGATGAACCCTACACTTGACGACTTACCATAGTGTGATTCCGTCGCGGTCCCATGAAGCTCTAGGGTGGATTTTTTGATTGCGACGAGTTCTTACTAATTAATGATACAGAGGGGGAGGTAAGGCTGGGCTTTCTTTTCAACATTTGTCATGTTCTCCTACTGCTTTTCTTTTCCGATGCTTGAAGCGCACCTTACTCCCAATCTTAAGAAAAAAAGGTAGATAAAGAAAGAAAGAAAGTATAGTTATTGAATTATTTGTTATTAAATCATTATTATTATTATTATTATTATTATTATTATTATTATTATTATTATTATTATGATTATTATTATTATAAATTTTTATTGCAATTGCTATGATGCGATTTTTTTTTTCCTACTCCGCAGTTTTTTTCTTGGACTTAGTCTGCAGCCAGAGAGCCCTTAGAAACATCTGGAATAATAAGGAAGAGACAGTTAAAAAACGAAATGGAATATTTAATGACTAGTTTGGGAAAGGAGTGAAATAGAAGTAAAGATAGAAAGGAAATCTAAGGAAGTCGAGTAGTGGAGAATTGAAAAGGAGGATTATTAGAGAATTGTGTGGAGAGGAGAATTTAGGAGTATTGTTGGAGAACTGTGAGGATAATTGTAGGAGGAAACTTGATTGATTTAAGGAGGAGTATCAGTGGAGAATTGTGCATAGAAAATTAAAGGACTAATAAAGATAGATTTTGGAGAATTAAGAAGGAGTAGAATTGGAGAACTGCATTGGATATTTTTAGTATTAAGGACATATATTTTAGGTTTATGGTTTTTCTAGATTTAAGGTTTTGTTTGGATATCAGTGAATATTCAAGTATTCATTGATATTTATTATATTTTCAATCAGTTGCGGTATTGGTTTACCTTGTTGTGGTGAGGGGGCTTACACTAGAGGTTCACCTTGCTGTGGTGTTTTTTTTTATTAAATGTGTGGTTGTTTGTGTTTTTGTTTTTTATTTTTTTTCTCCTGAGTTTTATTATTGATTTTATTTATTATTGTTTGTTTTGTTCTCTCTGGTTTTCTTTCCGGGACCCACGACCATTAAAGAGATAGTTTGTGGCCTCAAAACCACGACAATGCTATTTTTAGTCAGTAGTGGGTGCCTGGTTGGAGAAGCGTAGTTTAGAGTCGAGCGAATGTATTGTTTGTATATAGTGGTGGATGTTGGTTTATTGCTTGTGAAGTCTGTGCCAGAGATAGTTCTTAACATGTTTAGTTTCTTGTTAGCAGATGAAATTATGTTGTCTATGTGTTTTGTGAAAGTGAGATGAGTGTCAAGTGTTACTCTGACGATTTTGAGAGCTTTGTTATAGGGTGTAAATAACAATGTTGTTTAGGTAGACTAGTGGGTGTGTGGCAAGTTGGCAGTTGGTATTAATTAATGTAATTGAAGATATGTTTGGTGAGACAGACATTCTGTTTTCTGTTAGCCATGTATGAAATTGGTCAATGCATTGTTGTGTCAGGTTGTGGTCGTGTTTAGGTTCTGGTATGTAGTGGCTATGATGATGTAATCTGTACAGGTTGTTATGATTGTGTGATCTGTTTGTGGTTGTGATAGATCGGCCATAAATAGGTTGAATAGTGTGGGGATAGTATTGCACCTTGGGGTGCTCCAATGTTGATGTTTGCTGTTCTGGATTTTGTATTGTTTGTTTGTATATGTGCTGTTCGTCCTGATACAAAGTTGGAAATCCATTTCTTTAGGTTAGTGGGGATGTTAGATTTTGTTATTTTGTGGAACAAGTTGTGTCTCTGTACTGTATCGAATGGTGAGATTTTAAGTGTCTTTGTTATGCTTTTTAGGTTAGTTGTAGTTATTTCTATTGTGGGTCTAGTTGAGTGTAGGTCGTGAGCGTCGCATGGGTATGGGCTGAGTTAGCTCTTAGTTTGTCTTGTAAGGACTTTGACAATGAATTGATGTATTTTCGGCTGTTTTGAGGGTGTGTGGGTATTTGACTCTGCTTTGCGAAGTGAGTTGCGAGAGTGTTTACATTGTAATGGAGGGGTCTCTATTCAACTCACTGATACCCCAATCTTTACTGATTATAAAATATATTTCAAAGGTTTTTTTTGTGTGATTATTTTCTTTGATTTCTTTAATAAAATTAAGGTGTATGGGTTTTTTCGTTATGTCCCCTTTATCTGTCCTGGAAGGCACCTCTCACTCCTTTTTGATTTCAACTATTGTAGTTCCGGCTTTTATTCACCGTAAAATCCGCTACAGCGAGAATAAAGGTGCATAATAGGAGTGAATGGCGGGGTTTTGTATGGGGGTATGGTTGTGGCCCACCTGGGCCAATGAACCCTTACATTGACGATTTACCATAGTGAGGGTCCGTTGCGGTCACATGAAGCTCTAGGGTGGATTTTCTGTCTGTGACGAGTTCTCACTAATTAATGGTACAGAGGGGGCGGTAAGGCTGGGCTTTCTTTTCGACTTTTGTCATATTCTTCTACTGCTTTTCTTTTCTGATGCATGACACGCAACCTTACCCCCCAGTCTTGATAAAAGGGTGGTAAAAAAAAGAAAGAAAAATATATATATATATATATATATATATAATACTATATATATTATATATATATATATATTATATATATATATATATAATATATATATATATATATATATATATAATTTTTTTTCGTGGCTTTATTACATTGTTCTTAATTCATATTTTTTCTTACCGTTATCATATTCATTTGTGCAATTTTATTTATTATATCCTAAAAAAAAAAATTTATCCAAAATTTTTTAAAGATCGAATTTTAAACTATGGGTTCGTAAGATCTCTGTTGGCTATATTCTTCTGTTTCCTCGATCTTTCAATAGTAGAATAATTTGTAGCGTGCGATAAAATGGCGTTCCGGTCAGCTCGAGCATAAGAAAAGCTATGGGAGTTTTAATAACTTTGAAAGGCTGTAATTTTTTCCCCAAAGACGTGTCATTTTCGTTTTTTTTTTATTCATTATTATTTTTTTAAGAGTCTAACCTGTGATTTTTATAAAATTGGCGTTGAAGATGTTCTGCCCTACTTCCTCCACATTTTTTAAGTACTTAAAATTTAGAAAGTCTTAATAAAATTTGCGGTAATCTGAATATTAAACGTAACTTTACAATTAATATTTTAGTTTTCTTCTCTGTCTTTTCAAAAGATATAATTAGACAGTTACGATTCTTATCATCGTTTACTCCAAATAACTTTGTTTCTCCTCTATATCCCTATTTAATTTTTTTATCATTACAAGCAAAATTTGTTATAAATATTCCCCAAAGAAAACTACTCTTCAACTGTTGCACTCATACTACCCCTATTCTCCCATTTTAATATGAAGGGTTTAATATTCATATTTAATGCTTTTATGAGTTTATATTTATCACAAGAATACTTTAGAAATTCAATAAACAAAGGTAAGAAAAACTAAGAAACTTACCAACATAAATGCCTTGGTGTCTGGCTTAATTTTGTATCTTTCCATATATTTAACTAATGATGAGTTCACATAACTGAAAAACATCATAACATTAACAAGTAAAAAGATATTCAAGTGATCAGGGGTATAAAATGGTATCATATGAAAATATAATAATAATAACGAGCAACGTCGTATGCTCAATCAAAAAAGCAAGCATTCAGGCCTGCCTATGTGTTTTATGCTGTTATTTAATCAATGCACAAAAAGTTAGAAAAATTTGCTTTATAAAAAAATTCATAAATAGTATATATATATATATATATATATATATATATATATATATATATAATATATATATATATATATATATATTATATATATATATATGTGACATTTATAAGATGCTGCTGTTGACTCCGTTAATATTAGGGTAGGTTAATTTAGGTTTGGTTATGTTTGGTTAGGTTAGGTTAGGTTACCCTAAATTGTAATGTATTTACCCAAAATTATTGTAAATAACGATACATTTTTTATTGATTTTTGTTCCCTGGAGTCAACATCTTATAAATAGCCAATATGATATATATATTATATATATATAATTATATTATAGTATATATATATACTATATTATATATATATATATATATATAATATATATATATATATATATATATAATAGTATATACTAACTATATATATATATAATAATCTTCATCTTCCTCTTTTTCCCCCAAGACTGGGGGTAAGGTAGCGTGACCATGCATCGGAAAAGAAAGCAGTAGAAGAATAAACAAAAGTCGAAAAGAAAATCCAGGCTTTAACCGCACCCATCTATACATATTAGTGAGAACTCGTTGTAGTCAGAAGAAAATCCACCCTAGAGCTTCATGGGACTGCGACAGACCCCCACTATAGCATCTCGTCAGTGTAGGTTTCATCCCTTGGCCCAGGTGGGCCACAACCATACCCCTCACAAAACCCCGAAATTCACTCCTATTATACACCTTTCTTCTCGCCTCCGCCAAACTCACATTTCTCTCCTCAGACATTCATTTACTGCCCAATCCACTTTTTCTTCGGTCTCCCAGCCGGTCGATTCCTAACACACTCACACTATAACTCGCTTAAAAACCAACGAACTATCATCATCCTTCCACATGACAAAACCATCTCAACATAATTTCATTTATTCTCTCATTATCCCCTTTTTTCACACACACAACTCTCAAATACGTTCATTCCTCATTTTATCAATTCTTTTCACACCTAGCAAGCCCCTAAGATTGTCAATCTAAATACATTGAACTTTAGATATATAATTCTTATTCCAGATCATAGTTTCACTACTATACTCTTTTGACCAAAATACCAGCATCTATCTTCCCAACAACACTTAATAAACTATCTCCCCCTATAATTCCTACAGACAGTTACCCTTAAACTTATATAAGGGTACTATTATTGCTCTCCTCCAATTCCTCAGAACCATACCCTCCATAAACGGATTGTTACATAACTTCCAAGTCTAATCAATCACCATTTTGCCTCCATTCTTGATCATTTCACAAGTAATTTCATCTATACTTGCAGATTTACCATTCTTCATCTTTCACACTCTACCCACTACCTCCTCCTTACTAATGACCTCATCCCCAAAATACCTATTCCATCTTGCACCATCAACCACAAAACATTCATACCACCTCTCAGTAGTTTTTTTTTTTCTGACAATGTAATGCTGATTTTTGAAGTGTCCCCTCCACACTCTCCTCACTTTCATTCGTAAGTTACGAAAGCACCATCCCTATTCATTATTCTAAGCAGATTCACCTTATTCTCATTATTAAGCTTTCGCGCTTCCTTCGCTTCCAATTCCCTTAAATCCCCATTCATCCTCCCTTCAAACTGTTCATTTACCTCTTTTTTCCTCCCATGTATGCATCTTTTAGTATTTCTTTTTTTCCTCCTTATATATACGGTATATATTATATATATATATATATATATAATATATATATAATATATAAATATAATATATATATATATATATATATAATATATATATATATATATATATATAATATATATATATATATATATTATATATGCAAACTAAAGGAGTTACCTGCATCATATCTCGAAAACTAAGATAGGTAGAAGAAAACTGATAACATATATGGAATCAGCGTATAAAATTTTTACGGAAAATGTATTTTTTTTTTTTTTATATAATATATATATCTTCCAAAACTACGATAGGTACAAGAAAAACTAATAACATATTTGGAATCAGCGTGTGAAATTTGTATGAAAAAAAAGGGATTTTTTTTTATACAAATAACATACAAATTTGGAATCAGCATATGAATTTTTTTTTTAGGGGGCTTGAGCCGACGTTGGGACCGAAAAGGGGGGGACAAAGTCCCCCACGTCGTCCCCCAGGAGCCCGACTCTTTGCCTCTTTGCGTTTACCCTGGGGTATTTTTTTAGTTAAAAAAAAAAAAAAAATTCCATTTTTTTCATACAAATTTTATAAGCTGATTCTAAATATGTTATTAGTTTTTTTGTACCTATCTTAGTTTTGGAGATATGATGCGGGTAACTTCTTTAGTTTCACCTATATATATATATACTATATATAATATATATATATTATATATTATTATATATTATATATATATTGCCCGTAGCGGTGGTTATATATATATATATATAATATATATATATATATGGACGTGTTGACAACAGCAGGGAAGAGAAGAATGAGAAGGATCGGAGAAGAACAAAGAATAGCGATGAAAAGTTCAAAGGAGTTTTCCTGAGAGCTGTGCATTGTTTTACGTCGGAGGGAATAAAACTGTTGAAGACATATGTATTGTGGCTAGGATTCCACTGGAGCAGATAAAAAATAATTTATAAAACGAAAGAAAATATTTTATCATATCTATGATATTTAAAATTTTGATCAAAATTTTTAATCAAAGAAAAATTAATATTTTTATATAAATGAAAACAAAACTTCCTATCAAGTTCTTTCGGTACACTTAAAATATATATAAATTGATAGTTTAACAAAATTAAGTTCATTTGAGGAGGAGCCAAATATCAAAATTAGTTCTTTTCACCAATTTAATAACAAAATATAATTTCGAATTTAACAATGATAGAATAGATAGTATCTGCAGTATCTAGTGGAGTACTGATTTGTCTATATGTAAGAAGAATGGATATTCGAGACAGTAGGACCATATGACTACTTCCTTTCTTCGCATAGTTCTAGGGCAACAGGAATAGCAACCCGGTGCTTTACTTTTTTTTGCTTAAAGAACTCCTGGACCAGCATTTGGAATCTTATGCGCTTAGAAACATTACAATCTTCTGGAGAGCTCTGGAGAACGAGTTTCGAGCCAAATGGAAGAAGATGCTAGTTCCACTGAAAGGGTGAAACCCTACCTAAGTGTATAACTCAAGGACTGGCATCAGAAACCATTGTGCAAAGAAAAGTTTTCCTAGAGTGCTCTAGGATAAAGAGTTTCGGGGCCAGAAGGAAGAAAATGCTGGTCCAACAGACAGGGCGAAAGCCCTACATGGGAGATGGTAAATAAAATAAATAAATATATATATATATATATCTAGTTGATTTATTCTATAAATTATATATATTATATATATATATTATATATATATATATTATAATATATATATATATATTATATATATATATATATATATATAATATATATATATATATATATAATATATATATATATATATAATATATATATATATATATACTAAGATTTTTTCATATTTTTACAATATTTAACCTGTAAATACAATTTTAGCTTTTTAACATTTACGTTTTTAAATTTAGGTTTAGTATGCTAATAATTTTTAAGGGATTGCAATTGTTTCTTTTTTGTTTTTTTTTTCTCTCATTTGTTTTGTGTTGTTATGTGCATGTAAGAATGCAGATTTGCACAGGCGCGGGCCTTACTATCGACTTTACTAACATCCGTGGCTTGCATTCTAACTCTGCATCCGTGGAATACTACTCTCTAAACTCTTAATCATAAACCTTTTGCTCCTGCCTGAGACCCAGATAACTATAGGAATTCATCCTCTAATCATTTAACGTATCCAACTTCAACTTATTTCATAATTTCCGTCTAATAGGGTGGAGTATGTGCCTATGTTACATAAACAACTCCTGTAATTTAACACATCTCGAGAATCTCGAATCTCCTAAACTTCGATGTTCTGTGGCTGTAAAATCTTTCTTCCTTCTACTCAATAAGCTTGTGCTTCTGCTACTGTTCTCTCTAACAGAACAGATTTTCACGCCTTTTTGAATACCTTACTACTTCTCACGAGAACTGTTATATCTTCTCATCCAAATACTGAGGTTCTCTATTTAGGGGATTTCAAAGTACCACAACACTTGAATGGTGGGGTCTCTATACTGATTTAAGGTTGGGGGAGGAAGGCTGAATCATTTAGCATTCTCACGATCTGGAGCACTAATTAAAGAACCCACACACATTCCAGATCGTCCTAACCAATTCCTGAACACATTGACCTATGTTCACCACTAGTCCTTCTCTCTTAAAATACACCACCTTCGCTTCCATCGGTAAAATCTGACCACAACCTTATATCTCTTAATTTAATAAAATTTCTCTCCAACAAGCTCCATCCTGCCCTATCGCGTTTTTTCTGGCACCTTTGAATCCGGGCCGATTGGGGGGCCTTGTGTTGCTTCTACGCTAACTATATTTGGAATGGACTTTGTCTCTGGTGACGCTTCACTTCTGCGATAAGGTGGGAGCGTAATCGTTGATGGGATGGCAGTTTCATTCCTTCTTCGACTAAATCTTTCCTCCTCCTCATAATCCATGTTTCGATCGTGCTTGTTCTCTGGCCATCCAGGCTAATAGACAGTGCGTATCGGGAGTGAAAAATTTCTTCTCCTATCACCCTTGCTAATTTTCATTCTGCCTAGAAATCGTTTGCGGGATCCCTTCGAACGAGGCAAAGCGGGCTTTCAATCAAACGAAAGTGCGCTAAACCTCCTTGGTTCTCCTACTGACAAAATCTTTCTGGCCTCTTGCCAAACTCTCTAACAACTTCTGTAAATCTGTCTTTCCTCCTCTTATCCGCTATCGAATGGTTCTGTTGCTAATTCTCCATATGAAAAGGCCAATCTCTTCCTCGGCCTCCTATTTTCCTCTGACTCAACACTGGACGATTCCTCATCCTCATCCTCCTCCTTCTCCCCTCAGGTGTCCTATGCTTTGCCTTGTGCCCTTACATTCGATCGGTTGCATGGGCTTCCTAAAATCCTATGAATTAAGAAGGCCGGGTGGCCGGAATGGCCATTCCTCCCCGATTTTGGAGGAGTGTGCTTTCCGTGCTATCCCGCCGCCTCTTCAACCTATATTTCTCTATGTCCTCCCAATACTAGCACTTTCCCCTCAGTGTTTGGAAAGCCCAACGCACATGTGCAACCTATTCCGAAAAAAGGGAAGCCGTTCTGATCCTTCAAACTATCGCCCTACAGCTCTTACTTGTATTCTATTAAAAAATCTTTGAAACCCTTCTCACTCTCACTTCTTAGATCATCCCTGGAATCTCATTCACTTATTTCTGATCGCCAAGTACGGCTTTCGGCACTCGAGGTCTAACTGGCGATATACTTTCCTATCTTACTGATTTATGGTTTTTCCCGCCCTTAGGAACTACAGGGAGAACTTGCGTGGTGGCGCTTGAACTATATCCAAAGCATTTTGACCGGGTATGGCATGGGTCGCTGCTCTTTAAGATCTCATCCTTTAAGGTTCCTCAGTCACTTTTCTCATTCATGACCTAGCTTTCTTTCAAAATCGTCAATATCGGCTTGTTGTTGATGGGGCGACTTCGTTTCCTTCCTTTTCTGTCAATAGTGTGTTCCTCAGGGTTTCTGTCTTGTCTCCTACTTTATTCCTACTTTTTATTAATGATCTTCTCACCATGCACATCTAACTCTAATTCACTCATATCCACTCACCCTTCCATTCTTTCAACTCATTTCAATTCTGCTCCTTCTTTTACTTCTAGAATTCCTCTCGTCTTAATATTCCCGATTCTATTCTCGCTGATCTGGATAGAATTTCTGGGTGGGGTCGTCTGAACCTAGTGAACTTCAACTCTTTAAAAATACTCGACTTCTTACAATATCACTCTATAAATAAGCCTCTAATTTTCCTATCTCTTTCGACGGTTCTCCTCGTCTCTCCTGTTGTGACAATATAACATCCTTGGCCTTAACATAACAAAAATGTCTTGGAAACGCTCCCGACGGTTGCTAAGGCGGCCTCAAGGAAACTGGCCGATTCCTGGTTTAGCTCGGAGACTTTATTTACCTCTTTCGTTAGGATCTTATTAGGGCCTCATCCGCCCTTGTATAGGAAGTCTGCTCTCATCATGGGGGGCCTCTTTTCGACTTATTTGGGGTCGGGTTTGGAGTTACGGGAGGGGCCTTTTACGTTCTGTACTTTCCAGTTCCCATTGACCCTCTATCTTTGTTGGTGCTTTATACGTTGGTGCTTTATCTCTTTTCCTATAGGTACCCGCAGCGGCAGGTGCTCGAGGGAGCTTATCAATCGCGTACCACCACCATGTCGCCCTCGTAGCACTAGGGGGGCTGTGTCTGCACACGAGGTTTTGTTTTGATGTAGGTAACTCCAGGCCAGGTTCGCTGCGATGCTTTCTTCTTTCCTGCCACATCTGTTCTGTGGAATTCTCTCCATCTTCTGTGTTTTCCTGCTGAATATTAATCTCCCCCAACTTCCAAAGCCTGCCCGTCTGTGCTCACGCCTAATTTTACTTTAGTTGTTGATCTTCTTGAATGCGTGCAACACCCCCCTTCCTTGAATAGGGCTCTGCTCGTGAGTGGTGGTGACAACTATATATATATATATTATATATATACTATATATAATATATATTTATATATATATATATATATTATATAATATAATATATTTATATAATAAATAAAATAATTACTATATATAATATATATGCAACAAATTGGATTCATTAATAATTTGTTTATAAAATAATTTTGTATATTTGATGTGAATACTTCGTAATAATTACGAATATAGGGCGAGAAACGCCATAATTGTAAAGTTGTTAACGGTTTGCAAATTGCCCCTCAAAAAATTACCCATGTCAATGTTTTTGGTGTTATTAATCTAACACGCGAATTGGAAGTATATAGAAAACAATAGCGCGTACGACGCACGCATAGTATAAAGTTATAAACTTACTGTAAATAATTTTAATAACTAAATAAAACCTGAAACGAAAATATCTTTCAGTTAAGCCCGTGAAATAAAATAAGATGAAAATAATATAAAAATAAAGTTTGAGTGAAAGAAAATCTATAATTTTCGTTGGAAAGGCCTAAACCCTAGAATAAGTCCTTCCACGTTGGTGACCCAAGAGTGACATACAAATTAACAATAAAGAAATAAAATATAAATTATGAATTTTGAAATTACTATATTAGAAAAAAAAAAATTTAAAAAGTAAAATTTCAGTGAAATTAAAAATTTGGAAAAATAGGCCAGTATAAGCCTAGGCTACGCACACATGTAAATGCGTTCAACAATAAAAATAAAAAGACTATAGTTGTTAGTGCATTCATAAATAAAGCAAGAAAAAAAAATCTTCTACAAATATAAAAGGTGAAAAACATAAAAACAAAGAAAAAAGTTTTAAGTTAAAACCAGGCCTATTCCTAGTTCAAGAGCCTAGCCTACTGTACTATCTGCCCTCTCTTAAAGCCTATATAAGCTACAACTATTATTATGGCAACAGGCCTATTTTTATAAATAAATGGTTTAAAAAAAATTTTTTTTTTTAACAATTTTACAATTTGAATATTGTCCCTGTTCATAGTTGAAGTGAGTCAAGTGCTTTACAAAAAAATAACTAATAAAAAAGTGAAATAAAATTTTTAAGTGAATGTAAAATTAAGAAAAATGTAAAAAAAAAAAAAAAAAAAAAAAAAAAAAAAAAAAAAAAAAAATTGAATTACAATGATGAGGTCTGGTGCTCAAAATTTAAATAATCCACAGTCTGGAATTTTTATACATCATGTAGATGTTGAAATAAATGATAATGATGGACAAAATGAAAATCTAAATAGGAACGACGGTCACAGCTCTAATAACTCATCGGTTGAGAGTGATCGTTCTCGCACCCCATCACCCGAACCACATCGAAGAACTAGGAAAGTACTCTCTGTGCAGGATATTCCTCGGTTTGAAACAAGGGATGTGGGAAAGTGGTTAGATAGAGTGGAATTTCTATTTAGCCTGTATTTTGTTACTGATAATATTGAAAAAGTTCAACTTCTCGGTCCTCTCTTACCTTCGGCTATAACTTCACAAATAAGCTATTCTATCAACGACCAAACATATGAAGAATTGGTTCGCCTTGTAACTGAAACTTATGCTCCCTCTGATAAAAAGAAAGCTGAAAATTTATTTCGACAGGAGCTTAAACCTGGTGAAAAGCCCACCGCATATCTTAACAGAATCAAAGCATCATTAGGAATCATCATTAGGAATCCGCAGTTATCAATGGCTTCTACATCAAAATGAAAACCATATGAAACATGTTTCTTCGTGTTCTACTGAGGATCTGGTACCGTTATTAACGGTATTGAAAGGGGATGCGGATATTCATAAATTGGCCGAAGCAGCTGACGTGTTCATGGAATCCCAACGTCATAAGTCAAAATCCTATGCAGATTATTTGGTCAATGCTTTTACTCCATTAGTCCCACCAGGCAAGAAAAGATCCCAACCTAGGAAAGAAAAGCCACAATTTCACACCCAACATAATGAGTTTGAGTCCAAATAACAATCGACTAAGGTGAGATGTTCCAGAAGTTGGAGGCCCTCACATATCAAGTAAATCAATTAGATCTACGGATGTCTCGTAATGATAATGGTTGGGACAGAGGTTCGCCGTCCAGGCTGGGGGCCGCGGTCTTGCCGCCCGTCGTCGATCACCTCCAGGCCCGTGACAAGCCTGGCCGTCTGCTACTAACCGATTTCACCTTCCGAGAATAGCTAGCAGGTGCCGGAGGGCACTTGCAAAATGGGTCATTTGGTGGCACAAGCGCCATCACAAAACAATGCTGGCCTACTTCCCTACCTTCGCAGGGAAACTAAGTTTAGGGGGTGGAGTTACGCCCCTGTACAAAGAAAGTGCGTTTTAATCCAGTGGTAACTCGGAAAATTTTTAAGTACAAAAGTAGTTTTAACAATATAGAAAGTCTTAGGGAGGAAAGCTACCCCCAACCCCAACCAAATTGGAATAATAATTACAACAGTATAGGTAAAAATGTTGATACAATTTTGCATGCTAATAAAAATAATATCCAGGTTTATGTTCATTCAAGTGAAAATGCAACTAATGGCATAAAACCATCTGGTTTTATGCGAGAGAGCTTCTCAGTTGAGTGAAAATGAATCTTGGTATAGGGAAAATTTGATTTCCTACGATATCAGTGTTAAGGGTAAGGATATGCATTATCAAGGTAGCGAAAAGTCAGTTATTGGACTGGGACCTTTAATTCGAAGCCAAAATACTGCGATGCGGGTTGAAAAGGCAGATTCTTGCAATGGGTCAGTGCTTCCAAAAGTTTAAATGTAAACGAATGTAAAATTTTTGCAATTAATTGTCCTTCGTATATATGACTCTAATTCAAAGCAATTTATTTCTGTTAGATAAAAGGGAGTTCATTTTCTATTTTAAAGGCTTCTGCAGAGAAAAAGAAAGATCCTATTGGCCTTCTTACAGCTGCTAATGGAAATCAGATTAACATTTATGATTGTATAACTAAAACTAAAATATTTCCTGCTAAACGGGACTATGAGCATATAATTTTAATCGCTGATGTAATTGATAATATTTTTAGGGATAGATTTTTTTACTAAATATAAATTTAAACCTAGATTTTAGCTCGAATATTATAATTGATGCCACAACTGGTCTTTCTTGTAAAGTCATTCAAGGGAATGGTTCTGAAGCACTACCCATAACAAATGATTTTAATTATATAAATTTAACTCTTTCTCCTAAGCTTTCCGCGCCTTCCCTTTATACTTCTCTATTAGGTGAATATAAAATGTTGTTTAATGACTTATATAAAATTTTAGAAAATGTTAATGTGAGAGGTAATAATTATAATAAATAGTAATTCCCTGGGGGTAGCTATCAGGACAATGCTTCCTACAAGTGTAATAAAAATAGAAATGAAATAAGTAATGAATAAAAGTTGATATTAATAAAGAAGTGATTTTAATATAATACTAGTGAAATAGGTATTAGCAAATTTCCCCTTTCCCCCACTGAAGAAAATTCCTTAAATGAATAATTCCATACAAATTTAAAGTTATGGGTTCCCCAATAAACATTAAAAGTCACAGAATCTCTACTAGTTTTATGATAAGCCAAAGAAAGAGATAAGGCAGGGTTAGTAAATGCTGGGGTACTTTCTCCCTCGCACTCACCTTGGGGATTTCCGATTTCGGTACTTTCTAAACCTAGTGGGGGAGTCCGAATAGTAGACGATTTGAGATTACTGAACAAATGAGCTGTTCAAGACAATTTCAGTCTCCCTAACTTAAATGACTTTATGAACTTACTTCATGGGTGTAAAGTATTTTCTGTTTTAGACTTGAAAAAGGCATTTTATAACCTTAAAGTCCACCCTGATTGTCGAAAGTTCTTAACTATAAATATTCCTTTTGGCAGTTTCTCATATAATAGTATTGTAGAAGGCTTCCATTCCAGTCCCACTAGTTTTACAAAATACATATCTTTAATTCTTTCTAAAATCCCTAACATTTTTATATATATAGATGATATCCTCCATCACCACTCCTACTCATGATGAACACATGAAGATTTTAGAAATGGTACTAGATCGGTTAAAATCTTTGAATTTGAGACTTAGTGCTGATAAGTGCCAAATTGGACAGTCTCGGGTTACATATTTATGTTTTGATGTGTGTCCGAAGGTTCCATGCTCCCTAATGAGGATAAAACCACAATGCTATTATAAATATCCCAAAACCCAAGACTATCAAAGATTTACGCTCTTTCATAGGCAGTCTAAACTATTTTCGCTCTTCTCTTCTTGGTATATATGAAATTATTTCTCCTCTTCTTTCTTTTCTCAAAGGTGCATTTAGTAATAAGAGTAAAATGGAATCCTGAGGCAGAAGAAGCCTTTAATTATGGCCAAATTGGCCCTCAAAAATGCTATATCCTTTGGGTTTTCCTTTTAATAATGCTCAAATATCTGTTTTCACTGATGCTAGTCAGACAGCCTTGGCAGGTGTAGTAGTTTGCAAAAAAAAAAAAACAGTTCTACTGGGATTTTACAGTTATCGATTGAATCCTACTGAAATTGGTTACAGTATATATAGCAAGGAACTCCTTGCCTTGGTTAAAACAATTAAGAAATTTACCCATATAGTAGAAGCAAGAAAGGTAGATGTGTTTATGTGAACAATCTTTCAGTCACAACAGTCACTTAAAAAAGAGACTGATGCTAATCTCTTGCTAGCAAGGGAGCAGCGATACATAACTTTCTTGTCAGTAAGTATGAATTTGACTGTACATCATAAATTAAATACTGAAAAGAAAATATTCCTGCAAGATTCCCTGAGTAGAAACCAACTCAGAGAAACCACTTGAATGGCCATCAAATTTGTCCCCACTCCTTCCACTTCTGCGAAAAAAGTAGAAATAGGTTCAGCAACAAGCTCTTCTCTTCAATTTGGAGATCAGATACCTGAAGCAGAAGTCATTCCAGAAGTATCCTGTGATGAGTCTTGGTGTCACCAGATTTTCTACCCCAGCAGAATTCTTCAACAGAGATGACGGTTATGCTCTGGCATCAATTTTCATATTTCCGCCAATGATGTATTTAAGCTTTTTTAGTATTGACTACAAAGAAATGCAAGCAGCACAAGAAACTGATGTACAAATTTCAGAATTATTTAAATAACCAAGAAAATACGGGTCCCTTAAGCTACAAAAAGACTATTATATTGGAAAATGACTTGGTCTCACTAAAAGTCGTTGAATGAATCTATTCCACTTTCACACACGTGCCTTTGTTCCAGAATCCTTTATTCTTCCTGTTATTTTTTATTCTCACTCTTTAAGGTGCATTTTGGTGTTTAAGAAAACTCTGGCATCCCTTAGAAAGCGCTTTGTATGGAAAAATCATGCCAAAGTATGTAAAGCAATTTGTACAAGTTGTGATGAGATCTATATAAATCTTTTCGCAAAATAGCCCTCCATATGAATCTTTATAGGCCAGTACTCGGCCAAATTTTCAAGTAGTTACAATATTGACATTCTTAAAAAATGCCTCAATGCAAACCTTTAAGTACTTTAAACATTGATTGATAAGGTTTCGCGTCGTTATCTCTTGCTTATCCCTTTGAAAAACATGAAACCTCTACCATAGTGGAGTAACTTAGTGAGAGAATTTCTACCCATAGCTGGAGTGGTAGGAGCTTAAGTTGCTGATAGCATTGTGGTGGTCAGTTTACGTCGGGTTTATTCAAATGTGTTTTTGAGGAGTTAGGATCCGGGCAACATAACTTTACCTCCGCCTATACCCCACAAAGCACAAAGTGGCCTCACAATCGAAAACTCACCATAAGAACATTTTTGAGGATCTTTGCGAGCCCATGCTATTCGCAGATCCCTGCGAGGATGAGATATGGACAGATGTGAAGTATTATGGCTAGAATCTTCCTCCCCTTTGTGCTATTGTGTCTGCGTACTGCCCCATTGAATTCAGAAGGAATACACCCCCTGTGCCCATCTTAATGATGGGCCAAAATCCAACTCTCCTGGAGCATTTAATAGATCGCTGGAGTCTCCTTCCCATGTCCCATGAAAACTTAACGCGAATAAACTAATATTCTTAGGACTCCCTGTCTCCAGAATTTACTGCCAAGAACCCCAAATATATGTGCCAAATAGTCGGCAAGATGCCAAATTTGTATTAGTTAAAAAACAGCAGTATGGCCGAAACAAACTAGAACCCATATATCATGGCCCCTATCCCATAGTAAAGTTATCTGGAAATAATGTGTACATAAATAAGAATAATCAAGTACAATGTGAAAACTTAATAAATGTAAAGCCATATTTTATGTTAAATAATGAATATGAAGAGTTAGATGATTTATAAAAAAAAAAAATTCTATTAGTGCTAAAGTTTATATATTCTAATGCCAGTATACTCTAGTGATAAGTGATATAAAGGTGAAACTTTCATGTAACATGTTGATTACTTTTTAGGTATAGTCATTTTGTTAGATTTAAGTTTCCTCTACTACTTGAATTTTCACTTAATCTTCTCTATTCATCTAAAAATAAGTTAACATAAGAACATAAGAAATATAGGAACAGTAAGAAGACACATGGGCCTATCGAGACTGTCCCAGTCAACCCCCTAACAAAACATGCTCTCATGCAAATCCACAAAGCACCCTAGGGCTTGTCAAATTCCTGTAACTAAAATCCACCAATTTGGCTCAGTAAAAAAAAAATGATATATGATACCCAAACCATAAGGTGTAATTTATTTTCTATTTATTTTATTCTCATTATTATTTAAATCGGTATACATAATTAAAATGTATTTTGTTCTTTTATTTTCCTTGAAACTTTTATTTTTTATTAGCAACTTATAGGTTATTTTATTTTCGTGGACTTTTTTGTTAAAGTTAATTTGTATAGCGTTATTTATTTTATTTTTATTTCTCGTAACTTATTTTTTTATTTCGTGGAATAAATTATGTTGAATTTATTTTTATTTCCTAACTATTTCCTTCATCGTACTTATATATATATATATATCGAATGATCTTCAATTTTGCATTAAACAGTGGTCTTTTACTTATTCTTCTGATCAATTTATCTTCTTGCTTCTTATGATGATGTCTTTTCAAAATAAATTACCACTTTCTGGAATTACGAATTTAGGAAATCTGCAGATAAAATTCAAGTTGTACCACACTTACGAAAACCTATGTTGTTGATCCTGATTTTTAGAAATAATTA